>JH431566.1:110304-125630 GCA_000239455.1 Strigamia maritima
CTTCAGCTGCAATTTCGGCAAATTTGTGGCGATTTGATTATCTCAGGTGTGTTTATTAATCGGTCAAACACCTTATACAAACCACGAGCCAAATTCTTAGGCTTAATTTCTGATAAGGTGCTTGATTACGCTAGAAATTGCTGCCGCCGATTAAATGTCGTATATAATACGTTTTGTGTGACACATCGCAACCTGTTAATACGAAATTCAATTACGAAATTTAAAAAACGAAATTAATTAAAATATTTCGTTTTTTTTTAATTTCGTAATTTTTTGTACAAGAAATTGCAAAAGGTCTCTAATATTACGATTTTTGTCCAAAATTTTGGACAAAATCTTCGTCTTTTTTTTAGGAGAGGGCGGAATATTTTTTTTTACACAAAATTACTCTCATATACGAGTGATAAAGCAATTATATACGGTATACCAAATCAAAAATAATTTTTATTTCCACTAGAATGAAAAATTAACACAGACGAGCAGCTGCAGATCGAAACTGTGTTTTTTATTATTACGTTGCTGCACTCCTCCGTGGTGTGGAGAAAAGTATGGAGTCATTACATGACATTATTATGATCAAACAGTTGTAATACTCAAATTTCTTACTAAAATATAACATTAATACTCCACAAATATATATACTAGACTCTATCCAACAATTCGTGCACGAAACTGAAAAGTGAACTTTTTTGCATTCTACCGAAAGTATATATTGTGGTATCTTATTTTAATCCTCTAGTCGAGCTGAATCGAAAAATCATTGTTTCATAGCCAAAAAATGTGCGCAACAATAGAAAATCCCAAATGTAAAGAATTTTTAAAAATATTTTATAAGCGTTTTCATTTGTAAACAATGGCACGCCCATTTTTGGACTACGAAACAATGATTTTTCGACTCGGCTCGACTAGAGGATTAAAATAAGATACCACAATATATACTTTGAGTACAATGCATAGGTCATTAACCAATGGGAGTTTCATGTACGAATTGTTAAATAGAGTTTACAACAGTTTTACTGATAAACCATATGGTCTCTCGCTGTCCCTGAGTTGCCGCTTGCGTCTATAAACCTAATTCTCTCTCTCTCGCTGTCTATTTACAATTTAAATGTTAAATCCACCCACGCAGATCTTCCACCCCGACCCTAACATTTCAAATTAACCTCAATGCCTAAAAGGGGAAAACTCTTTCACCTCTTCAACACATTGAAAAAAAGCGAAAAAATAAGAAATTACTCATCTCTTTAAAAATTCCACCACCAGCGGAGCTGCCACCTATAGAGAGAGGGCGTAACCGTGACAACTGTTAACATGCCCCCCAGTGAGGTCCACCAAACACTTTTGATGGACAGGACACCGCCCCCTGCTGCCCAGTTTGGGTGCAACTCAAAAAAAGGTGTTGATAAAATCAAATAATGTGATTTCAGTTATTTTCACTCCCCATTTTGGTCAGCCTGTGGCGAAAAAAAAAAAAAATGGCTGCTAACATCTTCTTGACACCTATTACCAACACTTCAAAATCGATGAGATCAAATTGAACCATCCTTTAGGGTGGTTCCTAGCAAACTAAACAAGGCGTGCCATTGTAATTCGAGAAATTCTGCATATAGCGAAATATCTATTCATTAAAACCGGTTGCCATTTTGATTAGGGGCTCATTGGGCGGCCATTTTTAAGGATATTTCGCAATTAGAAAAAATTTAGAAAAAATAAAAATAAAAAAATTTAAAAATTCTAGAGATGTACAGATTTTCTGCTAAATTGCAAGAAAAATGTCTAGTTAATCTGCAGATAATTTTGTTATGTAGATTTTCGGTCGATTATGCAAAAATAATTCGGCACACGGCGATTTTTTGTGCGAAAAGAATAAAAATACAAAATCATAAAAAAAACAAAAATTTTAATATGATTTCGTTTTAATTTTCTTGTTTTATTAATTTTGTAACGAAATAGAAAAAAGATTTCGTAAATACGACTTGATTTGCGCATGCGCACTGAATGGAATAACAACAATTGTCGTCAAATCCTGCCGCTATTTTCCCTCCGCTTCAGCTGGAATTTTGGCAAATTTCTGGCGATTTGATTATTTCAGGTTTGTTTTTTAATCAGTCAAACACCTTGCACAAACCACAAGCCCAATACGTGATAAGGTGCCTGGTTATAATAAGAATTGCTGCCGCCGATTAAATGTCGTATATAATACGTTTCGGGACAAATCGCAACCCGTTATACGAAATTCCAATTACGAAATCAAAATAATGAAAAATATTCCGTTTTTTTGGGTTAATTTCGTAATTCTTCGTTCGAGAAATCGCAAAATGTCTATTAAGAATTCGCAGAGAAACTGACGTTTTTCAAGTATTTACCATGAAATTTCTACAGAATCTCTACAAAAAAAAATGTTTTAAAAAAATGCCGTAGAAAATTTGTAGTTGTTGATCTATAGTACAACTTCCCTATTTCGTGTGCGAAACTCCCATTGGCTAATGATCTATGTTGTACTGAAAGTATATATTGTGGTATCTTATTTTAATCCTCTAGTTGAGCTGAGTCGAAAAATCATCGCTTCGTCGTCCAAAAATGAGCGTGCCATTGTTAACAAATGAAAATGCTTGTAAAATATTTTTAAAAATTTATTTACATTTGAGTTTTTGTATTGTCGCGCACATTTTTTAGACACGAAACAATGATTTTTCGATTCGGCTCGACTAGAGGATTAAAATAAGATACCACAATATATACTTTCAGTACAATATAGGTCATTAACCAATGGGAGTTTTGCGCACGAAATGATAAATAGAGTATATATAGGTCAGAAATGGCCTATTGTTTGCTTACTGTTAAAACAACTCAATAGAATGAAAAACTCAACTGCATAAGTGAAATACGGCATCACAAGCGCTGATGTTCGATAAGAAGGCATTTCCAAGTCCGTGTCCTTCACTGGCACCTTTGACCAAGCCAGCAATATCAACTACATTGAGATACGCTGGTTGCTTACTAAAAAAAAAAAAATAATATAAAAAATATATATATATATATATATATAATTATTGTTTGAAATGTTGATATTTGATGATTGCTACATTTCTATATTTTTCATATAAACTATTTATTAAATTTGGTATTCTCGAGTTGTAATGATTAAATTTTCATGGTACTAAATACAATGTAGGAAGATTTATAACCTCAAAATTTAGTATCAAATATTTATCAAGTTTTGTTTGAGTGTAATTCTAAAATGAATATTTTTGTTTCAGAAAAATATAATTGTATATTTTGACCAAATCTTGGCAAATTAAAAATTAATTTATATATTATTTATTGTTCGTGTTTGCTTTATTTGTTTTTTTTTTTTTTTTTTTTCCTATACACTTAAAATGAAAAATAAAAGTTAACATCAATATTCGCATTCAACAATTTACTTTTGTAGTTTTTATGGCAATAAAATAAAATAAATACCTGAGTGGTTTGAAGTAATCACAGAGAAACTCAAACCGCGCATCCGGAACTGGTACCCTACGTAGAAAATAGAAAATCACGTTACTTTTCATTACTAGTGAAAAAAAAAGTTTACGTAGTTGACGAAATAACATGTTTGTTTTTCACCAAGTACGGATGTGATGAAAACATTAAAACCATTGATTTTCCAATTTTATTTCAACGTGTTCTCTTGTTATTTTCTTGTAGTTGGCAACAGTAGTCTACTTGTATCTACTTGTAACTAAAGCTGGATTAACAGTAGAAAGCTTACAGACTAAATAGGTAGAATACGCAACTTTAGTCCGTAAACTCACTAAACTCCGTTTCCAAAACATTGCAAGAAACTCCCATTGGCTAGAGCCTTTTCCCAGCAATTTATTAATGCACTTAAAAAAATAATTCGAAAAATGACCATAAAAGGCACAAACGAACATAAACGAAGATAAAACGAACAAAAAACGACCATAACGATCATAAAAATGACCATATATGGTAGTTTTTGGTGGTTTTTTTTGTATTAATGTGCAACCAAACAGGCTCCAACCAGTGGGAGTTTCTCGCAATGTTTTGGAAACGGAGTTTAGGGTAAATCCAGCCTTATGACCGATTCGCATTTGTTCGAAAAAATGTCTTCCGAAAAATCAAATGAGCCTTCCGAATGAATGAAAGGGAAAAAAGCATTTAGATAACTTGAACTTATTGTTTTGTGATTGGTTAATAGCATTTTGTCTACAACCATTCTTTCTGACAAGTTTAAACTCCTCTTTCCGATTATACTAAAAAACCGAAAAGAAATTTTTCCAACAGTCGGAAACGTGTGAACCTGGCATTGCAATAGGCTTATAAAAATCCCATTCACAGAATCTTGAGCTAAAATTTTTTTCTTCTACATTGGATAATTTCTGCTAACTGATCTGTATAACTCTCCAGTTGTCATCGAAACAAAGTCTCACAATGGTCCTTAATTTTCATTTCAGAGGGAGAGAGATATTAATTATTAAACAATAATTATGAAGAAAAAATTTCAAGATTCCTTGAATGTGGTATACACATCCACCATAATTGGATTTGTACAATGAGGCAGAAGAATTCTACTGCAATCAATATTTCAATGCCAAAATTCAGACTGAATTCCAATTTTGCAAAACCAATGAATTGGAAAAATGAACCAGAAGAACGACTCAAGAGACGGATTTGAGAAGATATCAGATAATCCAACGGATAATCCCATAAACTCTTAATCCTCTTCTAAGTCTGACTAAAGCTAAATTCACGCTAAAGTTTGATTTAGTGCAGTAACGCAAAGCAAAAGTTTGCGTCCAACCAATCACAAGCTACTTTTATTCTTGCGTTGCGTTACGTCTGGGATGAACTGCAGTGTAAACCTACCCTAAGAATAGCCATCATGCTGAGTTCCCACCTGTCAGAGCAGGAAGGGGTAGATTTCTGCCCAATTTACAAATTAGGATGATCCGAATCCCCTTAATTAGGCAGAAAATAGTGTGCAGAAAAAATAGATTCTACTTCTATTTTTCCTGCTGCATAAAATTTTCTGCAGCCTTTTTGCTGATTATTTTTCGTTCTATGGATGTAATAAATCAGTAAAACTGTGCATAAAGCAGGAGCGTTTACAAACTGCCTTCCCTAACTGGCATCAATTTTTAAATTCTACTTCTCTTCACTTTTCCACCCATTTTTCTGTCCACAGGTGGGAACCAACGACAGAACAACATACTTTTTTGCACTCAAAATTTTCTGCAGCAAAAACTTTCTGTCTATGAGTTTCTGTCAAGTGGGAACCCCGCGCAAATCGCGTTGCTTTGGGATTTTGAAGGACCCTAAAAAATTGCTCCTGAGATTGGCTGCGATTTAGAATCGCAATCAAAAAAGTACTGGCAGCATGTACATTCAAAATCGCTTGGCAAAAAGCAATTTTAACCGGAAATAAGCGGATCCAAAATCGTAAAGCGACGCGATTCGCGCGAAGTGTGTCTCCAGCATAAGACAATTCAAAGTGTCATCTTTCCCACTTTTTTACCCACTTAGCACTTGCAAATATTGCAAATAAACACATTGTAAACATGATATAAAAAATACTTATTTTCATTGGGATCAATGGTGCAAAAAGGAAAGTTCTCTGCAGCAGCTTGACTTTTGGTCAGGACATTGAAGAAAGTGGATTTCCTATATAAAAAAACAAACAAAACAAACAATATTAACTTTTAATCACATATTCAATGCTCCTCCTAATGAAATGACAAAGTTGATTTTAATAACTCAAACCATATCTACAACTATAAAAATTCCAACAAATTTTTTTCTTCTTTTGGCAATTATTCTCTGGATGATGCCTCCACCCTCAATTATACAATTTTTTCTTTCTCTCCTTATATATAATTTACTCTACTTACCCTACATTGGGTAGTCCAACTATTCCAACTTTCAAATTGGTACCAATTCGACCAATCACAGGCTTTGCTTCGGGCTGGGCTTCTTTCTTGGGTGGCATTTCTAAGAAAAATAAATATAAAAAAAAAAAAAAAAAAAATTAAAAAAAAAAAAAATATAAAAAACAAAACTAAAAATTTCAGGTAATCCAACCTGATATAAATAATCCTGAATGGCAATTTCATTCTCACTTTAAAGTCCCTCCCAAACTTTTTATTTTTTTCTATTGAAATAAAATGGCAAAAATTTTTAAATTCAAATTTAACATTTGGTTTTAAAGGGTTAAAGCAAGAATTCGGTCCATCTTTTCTCACGGTGTACTCTATAGTTTGTGAAAGAGCGATTATAACAGTATAAAGCGCAAATATTAAGCCTTGAGGCACCTCGTAATGACCCTAACCTTATACTATATGAAGTTAAAGTGTATCATTTTCAAAATATTTCATATTTTTCTCCCCTATGTTAAACACTGGTTGAGCAAAAACCAAAACATTTTATCAAGGTCATGATAGACATAATCTTAATAACAACTCAAAAAAAAAGGAAAAAAATGCAATAAAAAATTCTAGGGGTCCCACACATGCCCCTGAAATTTGACCAAAGACCGAAACGGTTAACTTGGATGCGCACAAACACATCAGATGCGTCAACAATATTAATAGCATGAACTTATAGAATTGTTTTATATACATAACGTTAGACAGTTTACGATTTCTCGTACGAGATTTATTTCATTACGAGAATGCAAAAATAAGGAGATATTGTTAAATATCTCGTTACATGTATTCTCGTTTGAAAGATCTCGATCGAGATTTTTCAAAAATCTCGTTTCAAATTGTCGTGTATACGACTTGATTTGCGCATGTGCCGTACGGCATAGAATCTACAACAATTGCTGTAAAATTCTGTTGCCATTTTCCCTCCGTTTCGGCTGTAATTTTGGCAAAGTTGTGTCGATTACGTTATCTCAGGTTAGTTTTTTAATCAGTCAAACACCTTGCACCAACCACGAGCCCAATACTTAGGCTTAATTTGTGATAAGTGTCTAGTTCTGTTAAAAATTGCTACCGCCGATTTAAGTGTCGTACGTAACACGTTTCGTGACAAATCTCAACACCGATATGACATTTTATTAACGAGATTTAAAAAAACGAATTTTTTTTTCGTTGAAAATATTGTTTTTTAAATCTCGTTTTCGGTTTCGTACGAAAAATCGCAAACTGTCTATTGTTTGTTATAAGTTATAAGTCAAATTTATAAAAGTGAAAGCGCAATAATCTCCCTATTCACGTGCAGTGTAACAACGGAATTCAAGTGGTCACATCGCGTGATTGGAATTTTTGCTTTCGCTCACGTTTATGAAACGCTCTTTCCATATTAAAAAATGCAGTTTCAAAATCATTAAATGTACATTCAAATATAACATCGCATCGTTCAAAAATCGAAGCAAAATTCAAATGCAAAAAAAAAAAAAAAAAATAGCAACTTCCCCCCAAGAAATCAATTTCTGTCATCAAGAACATCTTAAAATATTGTTTCACCTTTAACATTAATTTTTTTTTTTTAAAAAATCCCTTTTCCCCCCATAATTTTTACTACACCTATAAAATATCATTTTTCCCATCCCTGCAATCAACTTTGCTTTACACATTAAAAAATTGGCAAAAAAGTAGCCGTATATCAGCATTAAACATTTATAATTACAATCTTAAAACGAGTCAAAACCCATTAAAACCATCATTAAATTTAATCACATTATAACATCTCTTTTTCAGAGTATATAAGGGTTAAGTTAGGCTTATTTGAGGTCTTTTATCTGTACCTGACTAGTTGATTCATGTCGATTTTTTGAGTTCAACTCATCCATGTGCTTGATTCCAGGTGGAAAATTTAACAAATGCAGTTTGTGAACTGTGATATTTATATATATATAGATAGATAGATAGGCAGGCAAAAGGAGGCAGGCAAGAGTGTGAGGAAAACACTGTCATTGCAAATAGTCAAATAACCGACATCAAGAGCACTATACACTTGAGTTCACACGCTAATCAAAAGGCCTAGTGTAGTCTGACTTGTGAGTTGTACAAAATGACAAAGATTTCCAAGTGTAGAAATCAAATTTCAACGTTTAACCTCTTTTATCCGCTTATTAGGTAAATCTTTGATCCTTTGCAAGTCAGATTCGACATATATTTAGTAAAAAATTTTAAATTTTTTTTTTTTTAATATAATTTCTAATTTTCATATATTTTAATTTTAATTTTTTTGTATATTAATATTAATTTAAAAATTGTTTTTTTTTTTTTAAATTTAGGTGACAAACATGTTGATTTTGATCTATTTATGCTAATTTTTTGTTGATAATTTTATTTTTTTTTTATAGGAAATTTGGAATTTTGAGTTGAAAACTTGAAATTTAAGTTTTTATAAAAAGTTTTTTATTACATCATGTTGTTTTTGTGTTTTTAAAATTGTTTTGCAAGACCCAAATATCCAAGTTCAATTGCAGAGGGCGTGTCAGAATGACGTCCATGTAACTTAGACCAATGATAACCCATTTGAAAAACTTCTGCCAATGAGAGATGGATGAATAACTGTAATTTAGAGGGCCCACGGGAGCTCAGGTAACCAGTAATAAGCCAGGTGTTGGCAGAAGTCAATCCCAAAATGCGTGGTCAGAATAAATTTACAAAAATTGTTAAATTTTTTTTTTAGTTTTTTTTTTATTAATGTAATATTATTTTAAGGCATGAGAAATCGAGTTAAATTTAAAAGAAACATAAAATTATATTTTATTGATTTTAAATTTTTTAAATTTTAATAATTTCAAGTCAAAACAAAAATCTCCTATAAATGCAGGAATATCAACATTTGAATTACTATTATTATTATTTAAGTTTATTCTCTTCTGGTCAAGAAATCTTATGAATTATAACTTATTTTTTGATAATAATTTCATGTTTCCTTTTTATTTTTATTTTTTTCATTTCTCTGCCTTGAATTTTTATTTATTATTAATTATTTATTGTTGTATATTTTCATGTTTTTTTTCATTTTTATTTATTTATTCGAAAATTTGTATCCAACATTGCAAATTATTGCAAAAAAAAATACAAAATTTCAAAAAATAAAAATAAAAACATAAAAAAATACTAAATTTTATATTTAAAATTATTTTTAATTAGAAAAAAAAAAACAACTAAAGAAAATAATTACAAATTTTCCTTTCATTTCCACCGCTTTAAACATTATCACCTCAATTTTACCCATGAAAATACATGATAAACTAATAAAACCCAAAGTATAATAATTATACAATGTTAAAATCAAGCAAGCAAAAACATAATCAAACAGTTAAAACATACATTCAAATTCCATCACAATATAATTTTAAAAAAAAAAAAAAAAAAATTAAAAAAACAAGAATTTTTTTTTAAAAAAAAGACATAAAAAAGTCTAACTGTCCAATTTAATGCTATTGTTTCATCCCACAAAATTTAAAAAATTAAAAAAAAAATTATTAACCAAGTTTTGGTATGTTAAAAATGCTAGTTTGAATTGTTCTTGTGGCTCCAGCAAGACCAGACTGAAGTAATTTGTATTCGCGATCTATATCACGTTGATTGCCATAGCACGGGTGTGGTCGCAGGTAGAAAAATAAAACGACCAATAGCGACCGAGCTTACATAATTACAATTCGTGTTTGCAAGCATTATGGCCAAATTACACAAAATTCAGCACAACATAATGGGCGGTAGGGGAGGATGCTTAATGCGCCATTTTGGACAAAATCCCTACTGAATTAGTTTCTAAACTTAATCAGATCCATGTACTTTATTCTTACCAGTTTGTTGCCCACTTTTTGTCTTAAGGTACGTCAATTACAATAATAAACCTAATCGTCCGAAATTTCCGATTACAAACACCCACCAAACGCAGCGAAACCCAAATTAAAGTCCCTATAACAGGAGAAAATCTAAATATTTCATCGGTATTTCAGTGGTAGAATGTTCGCCATAATTTGCTGTTACAAACACGCGCCAAACGCAGCGAAACCCACATTAAAGTCCCTATAACAGGAGAAAATCTAAATATTTCATCGGTATTTCAGTGGTAGAATGTTCGCCAGACGTATATAAAAACCCTTCGCGCCAAACCCGTAAAGTAGTGTTTTATAAAACCCCTATAAACCTTTTCATATTAAAACTTCTAACCATAAATCAATCCCAGCAACTTAAAATATATATTAAAAACGTAACTTCAATGTTTTTTTTATCAACTCGAGTCGTACGCAAAAAAAACACAAATATTTTGATTACATACTACAACTATCGCCATATACTCAACTTTATTACAGAGAACACCAGTGCCAAAGTTGAAAAAAAAATTGAAAAAAAAGCTTCCAGTTTTCCTCTCCACCTTCTTCATATCCCCCCATCACCTTCCCCTTGTTTACCCCACATGAAATAATTTGTGGTTTGATCACAATATGGTGGATAGCTCGCCTGTATGCAGCTCAATTACGCCGCAGCCATTTTACAAGCTTTTTATTATTACTCTAGTGTGGTGTTGCATTAAATTTTTGGATCTTTGGATCAATATGATTGAAAAATTGCTTTCTTAGGGGTAAGTTCCTTAAGTTTTAATACTTAGATTACTGGTATTGAAGAGTTAAGTTGGTTTCAAAGTCTCAAATGCATGAATTGTGGCCATATGTTTACCAAATGAATAATTTTATTCAAATTTTGCCTTTTTTGTAGTTACAAAAAAGGTTAGAAATGCAGAAAACTCAATGATATTGAGGATGAATATTTAGTAACAACATTTTATGGGATTAGCAAAAAAAAAAAAAAATTCAATTGTCTAGCGTACATTTTCACAATCCCTATACTAATTTAATTCTTAAACTTTTTTTCTAATTCGTTTATGCCTGTCAAAAAACATATAAAAAATAATATAAAATATCATTTTGTGTAATACAATATTAGGAAAATTCCAATTACGGTTAATACACTCTAAAAAAAACAACAAAAAAACAATGAACGGAAAAGGTGTAAAAAGATATAAAAAAAAAAACTATCCCTCGATCATAAATTCACGCAGACATAAAATTTTACTGTTTTTATAGGTTTTTTTGCTCTTTATTTCCAATATGACATCCTTTGATGACTGATTTTCGGTTGAAAAAATACTGCGTTTAAAACCACAGCCTACATTGCATAAATTACGACCTTAAAAACATTTTTCACCACATACAGATTGTATTATTCTATCAGAAAACTGTAAAACTGACACGAGAAAATCTAAATATTTCATCGGTATTTCAGTGGTAGAATGTTCGCTACACGTTCGCGCCAACCCCGTAAAGCAATGTTTTATAAAATCCCTAACTAATGAACTTGTGAAAAATCATTAAAATATTTACCGCATATGCTAGCTATAAGTCGATCCGAGTGTAAGTCAAATTAGAAAAAAAAATAAACATTTCGTCTAAAATTTCTCGACTTATACGTGAGTATATATGATATTTTTTTTAAATTTTGTATGACGACAATTTTTATACTTTTCTTAATCTTTATTATTCTATCTACCGGCCTACCGGATAGATAGAATAATGAAGATTAACAAAAGTATATCCAAATTGTCATCGTACAAAATTTAAATCTTAAATGGGATATGCCTTAACGTAAATATTTTAGACGGTATTTTTTTTTTTTTACTTACAGATATTGTTGAAATTGAAAGGTTTTGCTGGTTCAGTCTAAAAAAAAAAAAATAAAAAAATAAAAAAATTATTAATCCTCAACTAACATCAATAATGTGTTATATTCTTTAATATCAAATCAAGTAAATTGTGAATATGTGTTAGAATTCGGTTATCATGTTGCTATCAATTGTGTAAATTACTACATTTAGTGTGATCACTTTTCTGGAAAAGTAAAAACAAAATTCTTACTTTTCCAGAAAATCACTCATCCTCAAACCAATTTACTACATTTTTCTTAACAACCAAAAAACATGATGTATATCAAACTCAGTGAAATTTTTCCATTTAGTAAACAATAACTAAACAAACAAAATGTATGCACTCAACAAAACACCAAAAAAAAAAAATACCCAAAAATAATATATTCATAAAGTTTGTATAGTTTCAGTAATTTATATATCTCTCTTCAAAACTTGCATTAAAAATAAAAAAAAAAAAAATTAATAAACACAAATTTTTATATTTAATTTTTTTTAATAATTTGAACTTGTCACATTGTATTAGAATTTTTCCCAAACTGAAATAACAAGTCAATATAATCCAAGGAAATTGGAAAACAAGTACTGTGATATATATATATAATTTTTTCCTTTCCTTTTAATACAATTCAAATGTTATTATAATTTATGCTACAGAGGAACTATATATCAAAGCGCATTAACACAGGTGCAGTTAAGTGAGAAGTATTATTGATGTATCATTGCCTGTGGCATTTCTCAGATAAACATTAAAATGTTGTCTTATAAATAAAAAATAAAAAAATACAAGCAGATAAAATGACAAATGTAATAAAATTTTACTTAAAATCTCATTTCATGAATAAAAAATTCCACCAAATAATAATTGCAGTGTCACTATTAAAAAGTAACAAAAACAAGAAGAAATAAAAAAATTGCACAAGGAAATTTCCTATTCACATATACTAAACTACTTTTAAGGAAATTAATATATCCTCATTTATTTAAACCAATATAATCAGGTTAAGAAAATTAAGCAATTTAATAGCAATATTTAACATTGGAAATTTGAAAAATGTAAATATTTGCAAGGAAAATCAATATCATTAGCCTAAAAACTTGAATATTCACATAAATACATTATTAATATTTAATAATATAATAATTATAACTTGATTTTTATAAAAATTCTTTCAATATAAGATTTTTTTATGGATTCATCCAGTGTAAGCCTAAGCCTAATATCAACTCTGCACCACTAAAATCATCAAAACCTTCAAATCAAACCATAAACTACTAAATTCCACAACTAAAAATTAAATTACAATACAATATCGTCCATTTCCTATCACAAAACTAATAAAAAGACAAAAAACAACCAAATTCACTCCTCACCAACTTCGCCCACACAACATTCATCATCACACGCTTCGCTAATAGGCCTAATAAATCGGCGCTTAATCCAACACAAAACCCCCAAACGGGCCAAACCCCACACCCAAACTTAAAAAACCAAACAAACAAAACACAAAACACAACATTTGCCAAATTCCAACTGACAAAAAATCCATTTGACAAGCACATTTCAACAATTTCATATCTCGGCGCCGAACGTCATCACGTCGCATTAAATCACAATGGCAGAAAGTGACAACACGGTCACAGACAGCACAAACACAAATCCTCCACAATCCTCGTCATTTTCCCTCTAAAAACCTGGTAGAATGTATGAAATGAACTGCTAAATTACCTGAAACACATCTCGGAGCTGCAGACTACGCGTGTAATATCCAAAATGAGGAAACTGATAATAGTTAGACGAATTCGAGGGCTAAGCAGTAGCAGATGTTGTTAAAAAGAGCGGGGCAACGAGCAGAAAACAATTTTTATCCCCCTGACCCCTGTTTCCTACCTGTTTGTGCTTTCATCTACAGGATATATACTTCTATTTTGATTGACAGTATAACAGAAGAAAAGCTTCTTCTTGATAGCTAGTCTGCGCCGATAATTATTCCTGACCCCCCTTTTCCTATTGTGTTGCTTCGGCATTTCTCAAATCAAAAAATTTTACAATTCCCTCTCTGTCTGCCACGAGAATTGTAATATTTTTTTTTATTAAGCAATTGGAAGAGTCAAGAAAATTAATTTTTGATTGAAACTTGGAGGAAGCATTATGTTGCTACTGTAGAAAATATTGCCATTTTACTGGCACTAATTTCGGCTTTTTTTTTTTTTTATACAAAAAATTTTATCAATTTCTTAGAAATTTATTGGAAATGTCGTTAATTTGTTATTACCACGTGATTTTCCATATTTAGTTAGAAGTTATGACCGAAAACCCGACTGCCAATGAAAAAAAATTGGAAAAAATTTGGAATTTGATTTAACCAAATTTCAAATTCAATAACTGATTTTTTTTTGGTCATGTATTTGATAATTTACTATTTGATTACCGTATATACCCGCGTATAAGTCGACCCTGACTTAAAACGTGTCAAAAAGCATATAAATCGACCTCCTAAATTTTATTTTTTTATTTTATTTTTATTTGGTTCGATTTATACGAAGGTCAATAGTCATTTTAAGTATTAAAAAAAAATAAAATAAAATAAAAGATTTGGTCCAAGAATCCTCGACTTATACGCGAGTATACCCGGTACTATAAATTTAACATTTAACGGGATTTTAAGGGTCATTGGAGACAGGAGTTTGGTGATTTGACGATGTTTTCGCAGGTTAAACAGGTTGTTGGCGTTGGGATTTCACGGGTTGTGGATGATTTAACCGGATTTGACCGAATTAAACGGGATTTCACTGGATATCGTGGGTGTGGGTGTTTGAGAAGTTTTCAAGTTACGTAGAAACGGGTAATTTGACTTAGCTGGATGATGCGATGTCATAATTCAAAGTGTCCTCAAAACCATCTAATTTTCAATACGTGTCATTACTTTGAATATAAAAATAAAAGTTATCTGTAATGACAATTAATACAATACACAGCAAAAACTAACCATCGGAGAAAAGATCAAAGTGTTTTCGATTATCGAAAATCTCATCAGCAGACCCATCCATCCGAAGCACAGTGAACAACAAATAATAATCGAAAGCACTTCGACCATGGATCGACATGACTGTGTTAATTGTCATTATAAAATAACTTTATGGTTTTAGATGAAGTTGATAAATTTTATTTTGAAAAACTAGCATATCATAAATTGCCATTGAAAACATTTATTTCTAAAAATCATCAATTTTTTCAACTATGACGTCATAGTTTGAAACCAAGTTACCCACACAACTAATTGTTAATTGCATTTTCTAATTAAAATCTCCTCCCTTCTCAATTCTATCAAAACAAATAAATAAAAATTATTTTTTACAATGTCTGCATTGTATCAAAAATAGCCATTACCAGAGGCCAATAAACAGCTGCTACAAGATGCAAATATCAAAAAAAAATGTCGCGAAATTAGAATAAACTTCCAAGATCACAGCAGCTGCCCAATTACGTCATTTCCCAATGATTCTATATGATAAATTTGCATAATAAACAAAAATTAATTATTTAACATTTTTTTTTTTGTCAATAAAATGCATAAAATGAATGAAATGAATGAAATGAATAAAATGAATAAATCATGTATAATTTACATTTTTTTTTTTTTTTTTTT
>JH431566.1:132848-162817 GCA_000239455.1 Strigamia maritima
ACTAAAAAAAAAAAAAAAAATAAAATAAATAAAAAAAATGAAATATCAGAAAATGCAAAATATTTTTGATAATTTGGATATTGGTAATTTGACTTGAGAATAGTTTGTTGACACGAGTAATATGATGAAGTAGGCCTATCCGTTAAGCCTAGAGTGTGTAATTTGCCACGTTGGCAAATTTGTTTGATCGCTCTTGAATGAATATCATTGCGGATATAATAACTAGTTATAAAATTAATGCTAGTGATTGGCAAGTTATTTATGTTAGGAGCGTACGATGCGTTTGCAAAATCCACGTCTTTAATATCAATTTAAATACGTGATCATTTGCAAACATAATATCAATCAAATTAAACAATTTGAAATTAGGTGCGAAAAAATTGTTACAAATGGTGGAACATCGAAATTCGAATAAATTAGCCTCAAAAATGAAACAATTTCCATCAATTTGGTAAAATTTTTTAAATTAAATAAAAAATTACCGTATATTCTCGCGTATAAGTCGAGGATTTTTGGTCGAGGACCAAATCTTTTATTTTATTTTATTTTTTAGTTATTTTTTTTTTATTATTTTATTTTTTTTAATACTTAAAATGGCTATTGACCCTCGTATAAATCGAACCAAATAAAAATAAAATAAAAAAAATAAAATTTAGGGGGTCGATTTATACGCTTTTTTGACCTGTTTTAAGTCAGGGTCGACTTATACGCGAGTATATACGGTAGTATACACGTCAATATCCCAATCATTATTCACAGTGCTTTCGATAATCGAAAATCTCAACAGCAAATTTTTTTTACTACTAAAATATGAAATTTAATGTTAACACAGGAGGTCGTCGAAAATGATGTTCGCATATCTGTCGGTATAAGTTGTAAGTGATTTTTAAACTTTTTATTTTGTACCCCTTAAAAGCATTTATCACTGTATTCAGTGGCGTTTAATAAATTCATTCCCACGCCAAAGTCTAAACAACATTCAGAAAATATTTTTTTTTATAAACATCAGAAATGTTGATTTAATATTAGAATGTCATTTTTTTATCAACATTTCTTCAACATAACATTTAACATTAAATGAATATTGCATATTAACAACCGCTAATTCCATCGCACCGTTTGATTATTGTTTCAGAGTGTTGATTTAACGTCTAACGGATGTTGTCTATGAACACAACATTCAACAACCGATCAACGTTCAAAAATGTTGATTCAACATTGGCTCGTTTCGTGGGAATATCGGTTGTTGATATGCAACATTCGTTTAATGTGAAATCAACATCTTGTTATGTTTGAATGTTGATAAAAAAATGACATTCCAATATTGAATCAACATTTCCTATGTTTTTTCTGAATGTTGTTTAGACATTTTCTTGTTTCGTGGGTTACATTCCAACCTGTGGTAAGCCATATCAGGCCGGATGGTATGCGAATGAGACGGCCAAAAATTAAAATTGAATTAAACAAAAAATTTTACTTTTAATTCAGTATTACAATAAAAAGATCATAAAACCTACCATTACTATGAAATTATATGAAAATCACTGAAGACAATTCTACAGACACATCAGACGGTTAGGTCTGCTGATGAGATTTTCGAGAATCGAAAGCACAAATACATTTTCCCAATCCTCTGACGTATAAAAAAAATTGTGGTGGTTACATATACGTAAACCATTCAAAAATGTCTTTGTTAATGTTAAAAATCGAATATAAAATTTATACATGACGGATGGGTCTGCCGATGAGATCTTCGATGATCGAAAGCACTGTGATTTGCGAACGTGGCTGTATAATTACCATTAAAATCGATACATGTATTTCACACTGTATACGTATATACAGTACAGTAACAATAAATGAACAGGCCCGGACTTAGAGACCCAGGGCCCCCTACCATCTCGAAGCTATTTTGGAAATTTAGCAAATTAAATGCACTAGTACAGAATATATAATTTTTAATCGACTTTAATAAACATCAGAATAATACAGTCTATGTTACTAAAGTTACGTTATTCTATAAAATTTATAGAATCATACGACCACCGGGGCCTTGTAGGCCTAGGCAGAAATCCGGCACTGTAAATGAATGTTAGAATCAAGTTTTCGCCCATAGTGAAGAACCAGCAGTTGATAATTGATCAAATTTTGCGTTTTTCTGCTTCATAAATTCAACTCAGCCCCTTGAAAATGGATCCGGCAAAAGAATTCAACTGCCGCATGACCAATTGTAAATGGACGTAATAAATCTCAACTCAAGTCTTGTGATTTATTACCATACTGCATGCCAAATATGTTTTAATCGCCAACACCCAAATCAACTTATTTGATTCCGATTCTGCTCCTTTATTTCATATCTTTATTTTTTATTGCGGCTTTCGCAGAAACTCTTCGTAATTTATTTATTTATTTATTTATTTATTTATTTATTTATTGATTGATTGATTTATTTATCTAAAAATTCAACCTTGAATGTGTTGCTGTGTTTTGACGTTCACCTCGGGTTAGGGCTGCGTTTTAGGCCTAACCACGTTTTTCCCTGGCTGCGGCTAATTACAGGGTTCCTCTTTGGTTTTATGCCTACCCCTAGAAATTTTTCAGAGGTCGTGGATGAAAAACGACTTGGGTTTCGAAAAAGAATATAAAGAAAAGTTGGGGGTCAACAGGTTTAAGTTTAGGGGAGGGAGTTGAAGTGAGCGATAATTCCTTGATTGGATTACTCCGCCTTCTAGGATCAGGTATACTTTCGGATTAAGTTTAGTATACCTCGTGATATTTGTTTATTTAGATGGCGATATAAGTTAGAGGATGGTCTAAATGGTCTAGAATGAAGTTTTATGCGTCTAAAACGTGATTTTTCATATTTATTTAGTTATTTTTGATCATAAAATGATGAAAATTTCTTTTTTTCTTTAAATTTCGGGGGAAGAAATTTTAAAAAATGATGAAATATGTCTTTAAATGAGGAAAATTAATGTTTAGATGGCCTAAATGGTCTAGAATGAAGTTTTATGTGGCTAAAAGGTGATTTTTTAAGTTTATTTAGTCTTAACTCATTTTTGATCAAAAAATGATGAAAATTTCCTTTTTTTTTCTTTAAATTTGTGTGCGAGAAATTAAAGGAGATGATGAAATATGTCTTTTAATGAGAAAAATTAAAGTATAGAATGTTTAGGATTGTTTAGGAATGTTTAGGATGTTTAGAATGAGATTTTATGCGGCTAAAACGTGATTTTTCATATTTATTTAGTTATTTTTGATCATGAAATGATGAAAATTTCTTTTTTTCTTTAAATTTCTGTTGGAGAAATTTTAAAAAATGATGAAATATGTCTTTAAATGAGGAAAATTAATGTATCGATGGTCTAAATGGTCTAGAATGAGGGTTTTAACCGTGATTTTTCACATTTATTTAGTCATTTTTGATCAAGAAATGATGAAAATTTCTTTTTTTCTTTAAATTTCTCTTGGAGAAATTAAAGAAAGTGATGAAACATGTCTTTAAATGAGGAAAATTAATGTATAGAATGGTCTAAATGGTCTAGAATGAAGGTTTATGTGACTAAACCGGGATTTTTCACATTTATTTAGTCATTTTTGATCAAGAAATGATGAAAATTCCCTTCTTTCTTTAAATTTCTATATGCGAGAAATTAAAGAAAAAACGATAAAATATTTGATAAATCTTCACATTACATCTTTACTCGAGCAAATAAACCCAATTAGGTTTAATTATTTTATCCTATAAAATAATATTGAAAAAGAAAGAATGATCTAGTTGAATTTTCTAATGGCGTCGCCCCCTCCCCTCCCCCCCGGTTTTCAGTTTTGGTTCCTCCAGTCGTTAGTAAAACTATTGATTAAGGAGTTGTTGTACCATTGGCCGACCAACGCTGTTATTATGACGTAGAAAATACTCCCCAATTATGTTGGGGAGACGGCGGAGAAAAGAATAAAAACTCAGTTTGTACTTTTAGTTTGCTTTTCACTTTTCATCATGCACTTTTGGAATATTTTTTTCTTCTTTAAAAATCCGCCCAATCACGTTTGATCAAACACTCAAATTCGCGTGGATTTTAGTGGAAAATTAAGTTTGGTAAGGAAAAAGTTGGAAAACATGTTGGAAACATCCCAAATCCGGGGTTTCTTGATATGATCTTAATGCTGTTACAAAATGATAGGTGTAAGTTGGTGTTTATAATCGTAAAATGTTGGGTCTGTTGTTAATTGAGTGTTGAATTATCATTATTTTAATTGAGTTTTAAGGTGTAAATGTGTTGGAAAAGTGAGAATTTGCTGACTAAATGCAAGTAAGTTTGTTTTTTATTCTTATTTTATTTGTTAGATTTGTTCTTCGAGAGAGAATTAAGTTTACAGACGTTAGCGGCGACTTAGGTCATACACCACGTACTGAAACTGACATGCTAAATCTGGCTTAAACGATTTGTTTCAAGATTCAAGAAATAACGATTTGTTCGAGAGAAAAAGAGAATTAAGTTTATAGACGTTAGCGGCGACTTAGGTTATACACGTCTTAAATCTGACATACTGAAACTGACATGCTAAATGTGACCTACAAACGATTGGTTCCAAGAATTAAGGATTTGTTCGAATAAATGTGTTTTAATCTGCGGTAAATGTTGTTTTTGCTTGTAGGTGGTTGTTGTTGGGTTGCTAAGTTACTTCTTGAGTCTTGGTTGTTGTAGAAAAAAGTTTCTTTTATATGTTTGCGGTTAACCTGAAGGCGATCGAGAAAAGAAAAAAAAGTACCGTGGATTTGACATTTTTTGTGCAAGTATACATCGACTTTTCTTGTGTTTCATCACATAAAAACTGGTAAATCGTGTTGCATCACATGAAAACTGATGGATTGTGTTAAATCACATGAAAACTGGCAAATTGTGTTTTATCACATGAAAACTGGCAAATTGTGTGTTTTATCACATGAAAACTGGCAAATTGTGTGTTTTATCACATGAAAACTGGCAAATTGAGTGTTTTATCACATGAAAACTGGCAAATTGTGTGTTTTATCCCATTACAAAGTGCTAAATTATGATTTATTACATGAAAAGTGACAAATTTTGTGTTTTATCACATTAAAATTGCCAAATTGTGTGTTCTTGCAAATTGTGTGTTTTATTAACGAAAACTTGCAAATTATGTGTTTTATCACATGACAACTGGTAAATTGTGTGTTATATCACATTACAATGTGCTAAATTGTGCTAAATTACAATTTATTCCATGAAAACTGGCAATTTTTATTCTGTAGTTAAAACGCTCAAATCGTGTTTTAAACAACCAAATGATGATTTTAAATGAGTAAAACAAACTTGAAATGGTTTTTCGGGTTCTTTTATGGCTACATACGCACTAAAACTCATAAATTAAGCTTCTCTATACCGGCCTTTTGCCTGAAATGGTGTTAATTTTCCATCATAAACCGTAAATATGTATTACGTCTCAATACTCAGTTTCCATCGGCCGCCTTATGGGCGTTTTGTTCAAGTCTAATAGCTGTTATGAATCGGGCCAGGATTATTTTGCGTGTAATAAGATTAATTGATATTTATTTACCCTTACAAACATCAGGGCAACCGGCATCTCAATAATTTCGAATCAAATGCAAATTTCACCAAACTCGACAAAAATTTAATAAATCTTTAATAAAAAAACAAAAAAATTAAATGAACGCGGATATTAAGTTGATTTATCAGCATAAATCAGCATTCCTTGCAAGCGCAGGCCTTGAATAACCGAGGCCCTGTTTTAGTGAATTTTCTCTATATATGTACCCAGATTGAAGGCCGCAACTTGGTGGATCGTGTGCTTGGTAATATCCCATGGAAAAAGCCAATGTTGGATCAACATTTTTGAACGTCGATCGAATGTTTGAATGTTGTGTTAATTGACAACATTCGTTAGACGTTAAATCAACATTCTAAAACAACAATCAAACAGTTGAATTTGGGTTGTTAATATGCAACGTTTCGATACGACGATCAAACAGTGGATAATTATCGGTTGTTGATACGCAACATTCGTTTAATGTTAAATCAACATTTTATTATGTTTGAATGTTGAAAAAATGTTGATAAAAAATGACATTCTTATATTGAATCAACATTTCCGATGTTTTTAAAAAATATTTTCTGGATGTTGTTTAGACATTTTCGTGTTTCGTGGGATTCCAGATCGCCGCGAGATGTAGCGAGGGATTATCTTAACGAATATTTTTGACAGGATATTTCAAATTTTTGACGGTTTGGGAGGGGAAAGAGAAGCCCAACAACACACCTCTTGCATTTAGGGGTTAAACGGCGGGGTAAAAAGAGGTTTTATTTTTTTTTTATTTTTTTATTTTTTTTTCACTTTAATCTCGTAGGTGTGTTTGATAGGCAGCTTTTCATCAAAAAATCAAAAAATTCAAAATGGCGATAAGAAATTTTTTTATTTTTGCGATTTTTTGTTTTGTTTTAGTTGATCGATTAAATGGATCTTCTGGTCACAAGTGGACGTTGGGGTGAGAAGTTCATTTTTATTTGAGGTTTTTGCTTCTGGTGTGTATTGGAAAAGGAATAACAAAAGTGCAATTCAATTAATCTTATACCCACTCTCATAACGGCGAAACGAATTCATTTTTCACGCATGCGTTGTGTGCAGTTTTTGTTTGATTTTTTTTTTATGTTTTTTGATGTAATTGATTGAGTTTTATTTGTTTTTTGATTTGATATAATATTCAGAAATATTAGTGTCAGTATTTTCGTTTATTTGAAGGTTTGGTGACCTTATATCGATTTTTCTTATCGCTTTATCTCTCGAGGAGAAAAACATGAATTGAATTTAGCATCCAGTTTTACGCGATTTAATGTAAATCAAAACGCAAAATTATGAGATTTGTATTAGTTTTTTTTTGTTTTACACGTTTTACTTACTGTTTTATACATTTATACATGTTTTATACCGGTTTTACTTGGTATGTTTACATGTTTTCATCTTATTTTTATAAGTTTTTACCTGTTTTACGTGTTTTTCGTGGATTTCTTTTTGTTTTACCTGTTTTACGTGTGTTTTACTCGGTCTTACATGTTTTTCTAAGTGTTTTTTGTGGATTTCTACGTGTTTTCACGTTTTTACGTGTAATTCTACGTGTTTGCAAATCTATGGGTTCTGTTTGTTTCACGTGTAATTCTACATGTTTTTTTGTGGATTTCTACTTGTTTTACCTGTTTTACGTGTGTTTTACTCGGTATTACATGTATTTCTACGTGTTTTCAAGTTTTTACGTGTAATTCTACGTGTTTTTCGTGGATTTCTACTTGTTTTACCTGTTTTACGTGTAATTCCACATGATTTACACGGTTTTACAATAGGTGCATTCGGAAACTAAAGCATTTTCATGTTTCTTTCGTTTCTCTCGTTTCGTTTTCTGAAATGTGCCGTCATTTCCGGAAATGTGTAAGTTTTAGTCAAGAAAAGCGCGTGCACGCGTGTTTTAGGAAACGCTACTATTCCAGCATTTCACGACACACGAGTTTGTGTCTTACAATTGCGCACTCGTCTGCGCAGCATCTAACTCTACCGTTGTAGAATTTCAGACGCCATTTGTTTTAGAAGTCGCATGACTACTTCAAGTAATGTGATAGAAGCTAAAACGTAGCTAAAACTTGCCTTAGATTTTTACACCCAGAATTATACACAAAACACACATAAAACTATAACCACACGCAAAACTCGTTTTTCATGAGTTTTAGTTACCGAATGCACTGCACCTAGTGTATTTCTAAGTGTTTTACATGATTTTACAATAGGTGCATTCAGGAACTAAAACTCATCAAAAACGAGTTTTGCGTGTGGTTAGTTTTGTATATAATTCTGAGTGTGAAAATCTGAGGCACGTTTAGCTAAGTTTTAGACAAGTTTTAGCTACGTTTTAACTTCGTTTTAGCTTCTACCCCATGACTTGAAGCAGTCATGTGACGTCTAAAACAAATGGCGACGATCTAACTCTACAACACTAGAGTTAGATGCTGCACAGACGAGTCTTGTGAAACGCTGGAAGTCTAGCGTTTCCTAAAACGCACGTGCACCCGCGTTTCTTGGCTTAAACCTAAACGTTTCCGGAAATGACGACACATTTCAGGAAACGAAACGAGGGAAACGACTGAAACGTGAAAATCTTTTAGTTTTAGTTTTAGTGAATGCACCTATTTTCTCTGTGTGCTTTGGACAGTTTTACGGGTTTAACTTGCCATAGAAGCGATTTTATCCTCATTTAAACAACTTATTTAATGACTTAATTTTTTTTCGTTTCAACCATAATGTGGTCACTAAATAAATGAAGCAAATGAATCATTTCTATTTGCTTTTTTTTTAAAAAAAAATACCACAAATTCTAAACCAAATACTAAAAACTAAACAAACAACTAAATGAATAAATAATTATTTCTTTCAAAAACATATTGTTTCGACATAAAAAAAAAAAAATAATGAAATAAAAGCGAGTAAATTTGGTAATAAATTTGTTGTGATTAGGCCCGAGCCGGTGTTCCCTGGCATTATCAATCAGTGGGCGGAGTTGGCGGGACTGTGATCTGGCAGCACCACCTTCGTGGACTCTTATTACGGGCGAAGGGGCGTGGTTCTATTCATTTGTTGCGGAGGAGGCGCACATCACCTCTGGTCTGCTTGTTGCAACTCGACATTTTTATCCATTTATTTACATTGTTGTAATTGTGATGGAAAATTGTCTTTTGCTTTTATTTATTTATTTATTTATTTTATTACTGTCATGTTTGTCTAAGGGAGTGGCCTTTGGCTTTAATTTCATGTCGTTAATTGGTTACGAGTAATTTTGATTGATGGGCGAACGACATCTGGCGAGTGAATTGACGAATTGTGAAAAGCTTTGTTGTTTGCAATTTCTTGATTATGTTTTCCACGAAAATATGAATTATTTAATGGTTATTTGCTTTTTGTTTATGTTTTATTCTTTTATTCAACTTTTGTTGTTGTGTTTTGTGGTGTAAACAACAATAATAGATTCGATTTATTGGACAAAAATATACATGAAAAAGTATTGCTCATTAAACAGTATCTAGGAAATTATTAAGACCAATATTTGGTAGTTCTTTTACATTTTATTAGGGACAATGGTCACAACATTTACATTCTGTCTTTGGGGTCATGAGTCATATCGCAAGAATTGTTCTGTTGTCTTACATCAAGATCTAAACTTCGTGTAGGAAAATTTGTGCCGTACACTGCAAATCTAGGTGTCTAAATTTTGTTTTAGGCACTTTGTAATAGCTTAAGTTAAGACACTTTAAGAACCTAAACACTGGTTCTATTTAATAGTCGTTTGGGTGAGCCTAAAAATCAAGGTGACTATTTTTGAGTACGAAATTGGCAGTTTTAAATATAAAACAATAAGAATTGATCGAACCGCTGCTAATAAATAGACAGAAAACTGCTAAAATCTATAGACGTATGGATTTTAGCAGTTTTCTGTCTAAAATCTATACATCTATGGATATTAGCAGTAGTAGCAGTTTGATCAATTTTTTGTCTTATATTTAGAACTCTGCAGTGACTAAAAAATAGTCATCTTGATTTTTTCCTAAACGACTATTAAATGGAAGTTGGAACAAGTGTTAGGTTCTTAAAGTGTCTTAACTTAAGCTCTGATAATTTTTAAATTAAAGCAAGCGGAGCAAATTTCATTGTTAAATTTTGACCAATTGGAGGCTGATTACACTGCTAGTATAGCGTGTTGGTGTATTAACACCTTGACCATTGTTAAAATCCTTCTTTTGCTCTAATTGATGGAAAATTCCATATTCCGAATACCACTCAAGATCAGGTGAGTAGTAGTGCGGTCACTCGTGATCTTATCACGCAGGAAAAGTCATGCGCGAACTACTACAGCAACAATTGCCTTCGCTCTTGTGGTATTATAGACTACAGACTAGGCCTGTGCGATATTTTTCCAACCTGATGCGATACGATATTGCTCGAAAAGCGATATCGATGCGATATATTGCAATACTGCAGTATCGTTGGAAACGATATGGCGATATGGCGATATTCAACGATATTGCGATATATGGCGATATGGCAATATTGCGAGTGACATTTTTGAATTTTTTTTTTGGCGTTTTTGGGTTGTTTTGACGTTTTTTTGGGTTGTTTTTGATGTTTTTTGAGTTTTTGACATTTTTTTGTTGTTTTTGACATTTATTGGTTTTTTTAATCATAATTTTCCATTGCCGATATGGCGATATGACGATATTGGGTAATATCGCTATATCGGAAATACGATATATTGCCACTGTAATGGAGCAACAATATATCGCGATATTTGTTTCAAAAAATTATCGTGTTGCGATATATCGCAATATCGCACAGGCCTACTACAGACTACGCACTCGTAGAAAAAAAGTCGTCATTTTACTCCATTTCTGGAGTTATGCATTGTCCTGTGGCCAACTTCATAATCAGAGTAATGGTACTCCAAAACGAGAGTTTGGTGTGTGAAAAACTCGATTTTTGAAGTAACAGTACTTTGAAATGGAATATCAAAACTCTGAAAGTATTATTACTCTTTTAAATGTGAGAGTTGGCCATGGGACAAAATGGAGTAAAATGGAAACATTTTTCCTATGAGTGCAGTCAAATAACATCAGAAATATTGAAGATATAATTGAGGGAGCTGTGCTGGCAATTTTTGAACAGATGTGTTTGTGCTTTTCACCTCGTCATGGATATTTCACACTCCAGTTGTAAAATTCTATTTGCCTTAATGATTTATTGCATTAGAGTGTGCTAAGTATTTCTTAAAAATTGGGTAATTTACTAAAATAAAAAAAAAATCATCCTGGAACAAATAATGAAATGCTGAATTGAAACCTGATGATGAACCTAAGTCTATATTTACCCCCTGCAGTTCATTTGCTATTCCCCTACTTCCCCCAGTTCTGACTTCTCTCGCTTGGTGGACATGGGCCCTTACAAATTATTCTTCCACCCTACTGTCAACCCCCATAGGATCAATGAAATTGAGATGGGCTCCATCTCCCATGAAACATGAGGTAAATTTTGATCAAACTTCAGCTAGATTTAGACATTAATTTCCTTCATTGTCAGACCATTGATTGAAGAATCCAAAGAAAAATTCTTGAAAAATTTGAATATTTAAGATTTTTGTAAGTCGCATAATAGTGGTCAGGTACAGTCTTCTTCGGAGTCTTGGGAGAAAGTGTTTGTGTAAAGCAAATGCCCTTTTTGGTTGTGCTATGCTTGCCACTACTAACCTACGAAACAAGAAAAAGTCTAAACATTCAGAAAATATTTTTTAAAAACATCAGAAATGTTGATTCAATATAAGAATGTCGTTTTTTATCAACATTTTTTTTAACATTCTAACATAACAAAATGTTGATTTAACATTAAACAGATGTTGCATATCAACAACCGATATTTTCACTATAGGCCCATTCAAAAACTCAAGTACGACTCAGTCTGTGAGTCGTGGCACGAAATTCTCGTGCACTTTGGTCACGTCACTTGCGTTCCATCTAGTGCTAAGCTGTTTAAACGAGAAAAACAGCACGACTTTTCACACCATGTGTTAAGAGAGCTGTTTTAGCTTTTTTATGCCAACTTAAGCAGCCATCTTGGAAAACCATAGACCGAGAGAATGTAAGTTGGCACTTGTAGCCAAAAATAATACTTTCTAACCTTTATTTGTAAAATGTAATCAGCAATGAAAACCGTTTGATAAAATGCGTGAAGTTTCTTTTCCGGACAACTATTTTGATTTACTACAATAACATCTAGGTTAAGATCTTGAGTATTCCTAAAGTGGATCTTAATCCTGATCTTGTTTGTAGTCACATGATTAACATTTCATCACACTCGTGTTAAACATAGCACGAGCACATTCAAATACTTAGAACGAGTTTAGGACTCGTGCTCATTTTGTACAAAACAAGCACAAAACGTTTTTGAAAATTGTTGTATCAAAATGTTGATACAACATCTACTGAGGGTTGCATATTTTATATGGGTTGTTAATATGCAACATTCGGTAGATGTTCCAAAATATTGGTTGTTGATATGCAACATTTGTTTAATGTTAAATCAACATTTTGTTGTGTTAAAATGTTGAAATAATGTTGATAAAAAAAGACATTTTTATATTGAATCAACATTTCTAACGTTTATAAAAAATGTTGTTTAGACATTTTCTTGTTTTGTGGGAAGCTACACAGCGCAAGTATTTTATAGTGGTTTTTTAAAGGACTTACGACATTACGTTTTTTATTGGTTCATTGAATTAAGCATTATTTAAAACCCTTAAATAATTGTTCAGAGATTTTTGAAAAAAAGCAGACGGCACTATTAGATAAAAGCGAGACTAAATCGAGAATTTGCGCGATTGTTACCAGTTGTGACGTAAACGCCATGCATTTAACATGGGGATTGCCAACTGTGACAGCGCCCTGCCAGCAGCAACCACTCAAATAGCCTGTTCGGGTTACAAAATAATTTTGTTAAACGCTTTCCGAAAACTTCAAAAAATGAATAAAAAATCATTCAAGTCATTTTAAGAGATGGCGAACATTATTCAGTTATAAAATTTTTGATGTCGTAAACCCTTTAAGGAGTAAATTTATTAAAAGACAAAAATTTTGTTTTATTTTTTTAAATCTCCAATTTCTTTTCTCTTTTTCTATGTCAGCTTTTCTTGATTCCCGTTCATTTCTGCACAGATTTCTCATTTTCTTGAAACACCAAAGGGGCGGAGATTGGGTCTGCATTGAACCAAACGGTGATGTGTGCATTGGTCACATCCATAGGATTCTTTCTATATTTAGTGGAAACCCAAACTCGATTGATTTCAATTGCCAGCTAACTAAAACTGGACACAATGAACCCCGAACCCTCAAATCAAAATGGGAAGATCAACAACAAAATGAGTTTTAAATTAAAGATTTTTGCAGGAGAGAAACGGCAAGATTTATTCTCCAGTTAGTTGCTAGTTGCTGTGTTGGTGTGAGGCCACCAAACCCATCTCTGCGCAGTTGCTATAGTAACCTCCATCTCTACTGCCACGCCCATATGGCATCTATTGAGCATGCGCTTTCTCTACTTTAGTGTGTTAGGGGCTGAATACAACAACATTTTAAAACTGAGTTCCTCTTTTTTCCGCCATTCCAATTTATCGGACGCTGTAAAATTTGACAACGTCAAAAATAGTTTCATGGATTCAACATATAAAAAAATATTTCACAGCTTAAAATTTTAATCTCCAGTGTCTTAATCAGGATTTTTGCTGAATAAATTCAAGATGGCTTCCACTGCATATGTTATATTCTTTAAAGGTTTACGACATCATATTTTTTATTGGTTCATTGGATCAAGCATTATTTAAAACTCTTAAATAATTTTTTAGAGATTTGTTGAATATTATTAAAGGTTTTTAAAATCCAATGTTGAAGTTGTGAAAATGCAGACGACATCTGAGACTTGTTATTGTTAAACTGTTCTACTTGGCCAAATTTGCTAAATTTTATAAGGTATCAAGATTATGTTGTTTTTGAGCTATGTGCCAAATTTCACGCCAATCGGATATGTATTCGATAAGAAACATCCGTTACAGAGAAAACCCATTTCGGCAGCTGTATGTTAGCATTCGCTCGCTGCGCTCGCACATGCAATAAAATGTCTGATATAGTAAACTCTTTAACCCTCAAAGCCCTGAAATTTTGGAACAACGTAAAGCCCGATTAATGGTCAATGGTCGATTAATGTGACCATTTGGAGTCTCTACTTTGAAGCGCTTTAGTGCTGTTACCATGGTTTCTCCAACCGACACTAGGTGTCACCAATTGTAATAATCAAGTCATGCGATCAAAATGTTGTTTTAAACAGCATGCGAGATGTTTTTAATCATTTATTTATAATAACAATTGTCTATAGCAACTTAATTTAAATTGCAATTACACATTAACTCAGTTAGTTAACCATGTGTTTCAAAGATGAAGGGTTATTGCTATGTATGGTTATTTAGTTTATATATAGGGGGCGCAATATCCTAAAAGCGCTCTCACTAGAGTAAAATTTGCAGTGAAAACAACCAAAAACTTAAGCTGGGAATTTAAGGGGATCGTTTTTTCTTTTTACAATAACTTTTTTATTTTGTGCCTGATAGCAATGAAATTAATTCAGAAAATGTAAATGCATATTCTTAACAGCTACTGCAAATTTCAGATTTTTTAAAAAAATTTTAAAAAAATTGTATTTACAACTGCAGCTGGTCACAATTGTGGTATAGGATGGGGCTTTGAGGGTTAATCGGATATTATAACGTAGGTCAACATTGGTCGTCAAAAAGTAAGCAATTTTGAACTACAAGTCTGTACTTTGCCTGGAAAGTGTCTTAAACTACAGATGTCTTAAAGCTTTTGTTGTGTGAATGCCTTCAAATGTAGAGGAAGAAAGCTGATATTGATATTGCAGATAATGATATTGTAATAATGAAATTGTTTTTAAATTGTTTAAAATTCTATAAGAGACTTTAGGAAAACACTTTGTACATCAATTGGTGCACTCAATTCTGAAAGGAAAAGTGACTATCATATCTTTTTTAATCTACAATATGTTTAGAAGATAAATATTTTATCATCACTTCTAAGTATCTTTAATGTATAAGGCATCAGCTTTCTATAATTGACTTATGCATGCCCATAATTTTCTTGTGATGACATGGCACATTGGAACAACCTCACCATAGTCATCAAAAACACTTCGATCCAAAAAAAGTATATTATTATTCTCTAGGAATAACATTGAGAGGAATTCAGCCATTTTGTTTCACTGTTGGGCTTAGCTTCTAACTAATTAATGGCTCCTCAAGCCTGTAGTCTGATAGCTTTTAGTCGACAACCCTTTTAATTTCAACCATAGCAACCTGAAAATTAATTGTATAAACCAGAGTGTGGCGCGCCGGGACTCCATCGTTGTACTTGACGCATAACGGGGCCACATTCGACCAGGGGCTCTTCCACTTTTTTGGTGTTACGCGTCTTTCACACGCAGGATAACATCCCTTTTGTAACACGGTTGTTATAACATTAACCATTCATAAAATTACATTTCAAACTTTTGTAATCATGTTTTTTTGTTTTAAATTCATAAAATAAAATAAATAGAAAAAGGGTGTGCAATGGGTGGTCTAGGGTAAGGTTAGGAACCTCCATTTACATACATACAATTGGTATTGGACTCCGCAGTGATTGTAGTTCTATCCACCTCCTCCTCCTCCTCCTCTCTTCCCTTCCTTCTTTTCCTGGCCTGCACAACCATTCATTGAAAGCTATTACAGTCTGATTAGGCCTAAATTAGGGCTAGGCAATTTGAAGTAAAGTTTTTGCTATTTCTAAGAAAACTTTTTTCTCATCATCTCTTTTTCTTAGTATAGTTGACTTGAAGTTGTCTTGGAAAAAAAGTTGTATGGGATTTTAAGGCTATTCTTGTTTTTTGCACAGTTGAACATTTAAATAGAAATTGAGATTTTGAAACTTATAGTACTTTAGAGATTTATTATTCCCAGTGGGGTGTAAACTGGTGACAAATTGAAACCAAAAATGAGAACATAAAATGGTGGATGAAGGGAGTCCAGAAGGAAATAAAACGCATTTGCATAAATCACTAGAGGGGATGTAGGGTGATTAGACATTGATTTTGTCTTATATTGGACACCTAAATTAGCTATAATTATTCATGTTTCTCATGACGATGGTCTTTGGATGTAGATTGAAACATCAAAGTTACCCTAGATGTAAAATTTGTGATCCTCGAACTGAGAGAGTATTCTATTCGTTACAATTGGTTACGAACCCAGCATGCTTCCACTGCGCTACTCTGCACGTTAGAAATAACTCAGTTTTGGCCCGACTGGTCAGGAAACCTCCCCAACTCGGTGCAGAAAATTTCCGAGAATTCAGAATATTTCTGTAATGTGGGAGTTGAGTTTTGCTCTGATAAATCTAAAGACGATTAATGTTGCGAAGTTTGATATTGTTTGTAACGAACTCTTCCTAGAGTGCCTAGATTCCGCTGCATGGTAATTCTAACGTTCTTGTGCATTGACCAGTTTGTCCAACAGAAATTTGCATTTGAAACGGCTAAGGGAGATTCTTTGGAAGAACCGGAAGTAACGACTGGCACTTCCGGTGTGACCAACCCTTTTGAATGGAAGCTATTTTACTTGGAATCCGACATTTGGTCGATACTCGAAAGCAGTGTCAATGTGTTTAGCCCGTAAAATGGGCGCCATTTTGTCATTTGCAAGACTGCTATACAGTGAGTTTTCGATTCAGTCTCCGTTTGAATACATTATCACTACCAGCATTCTTTAAAATGGCCACATAACTGGATGGTCTGTCGCTGTCGTGTTCTAAATATATCAAAAATCTAACGAACCGTGGTACGTTTTGACTTCCGTTCCAGGGTTGTATAGGACTAATTGGTTTGCGCTGTAGACTGTAATTTATTTCTATTTTGTAAACAGACAAATAACAAAATATAATTTTCAATCACAAATAGGCTTCGGGGTGGGAGCGCGAGCGGAGCTGAGAAACCGGAAGTGAGTTTTAAGGGAGCGGTGCGTCACGGAGATAATTGCATGCGTATTATGTGCTTGTTGCAATGTAATGTTTACGACAACGAGAAAAAAAAAAGTTGTTTTTTTTTTTTAGTTTGTTATGGTATGTAATTTTTCTATTTTTACAAGATGTGGAATCGGGTGTTTATTGAGGAGGGGATGTTGGATCGTCAGAACACTAATGTTTACATGGAACATTAAACATTTAGTGACGCATGCAACGATGAGTCTATAGATAAGGCTAATGTTGAATTGTGAAAATAGAATTGCATGGAAATTGAATTGAAACTGAATTGAAGTGAATTATAGTACTTTTTTGGGATACATCAAGAATAGAAGAAAAAAATTGGTTTATATGATTACCTGTTTCATACGCCAAAAATGTAAGGAAACATTAAAAACTCAATAAAACACTAAGTTTTGGACCAAAAATTCAATAAAACACCAAAACATACCAAAAATGTAAGGAAACACCAAATTTTGGACGAGAAACTCAATAAAACACTAAGTTTTGGACCAAAAATTCAATAAAACACCAAAACATACCAAAAATGTAAGGGAACACCAAATTTTGGACCAAAAGCTCAATAAAACACCAAAACATACCAAAAATGTAAGGAAACACCAAATTTTGGACCAAAAATGTAAGGAAACACCAAATTTTGGACCAAAAACTCAATAAAACACCAAATTTTGGACCAAAAACTCAATAAAACACCAAATTTTGGACCAAAAGCTCAATGAAACACCAAAACATACGAAAAATGTAAGGAAATACTAAATTTTGGACCAAAAACTCCAAAAATTCCAAAAATGTAAATTTTTTAAATTTTGGTATTTGCATACTGTAATTGAAAAATGGGTATTTGGTAGTTTTGTTGCAATTCATTTTTTGTGCCGTTGATTTGATTTTAGGGTTAAGTTTCAAAAATTGTTTTCTTTCTACCATTCGTTTGTCCTTTTGGTCAGCACCATCTAATTTGGTCATTTTGTTGGCCACCCTGGTGGCGCCTAGACGGTGAAAGAACCCTTCAATTGACGCTTGAAATTAGGCTTATTTTCTCGTTCAGCTCAGCGTCCCCAACTTGAAAACTGCCACGCCTCTTTCACTTTACCCCCTTCCATCCACGCACAAGTGAGCTCTCGTGTGCAACGTCACCCAAACAATAAATCTGACCACTCCACTAGAACTTTGTTTCATAAAAGTCTTGATTAGGCTTGTTTCTCTACCTCAAATTGCTGCTCAATTGCTCCACTATTCACTGATGCCCTTTTTCATTTTAACAGCTAAGAGTACTTGTGATGAGTACCGGAAGAGTTAAGTGCCTGGTCCACTTGGTTCCCTTCATTCTCAACTCTTGATTGACAGCTACAGCTTGTTTATCAATTCAATCTCCAAATTTGCAACAACAAAATTTTTTTTCTTCATATATTAGTAAATTCCAAATTTGGTTTTCGTCTGGTCCAATCAACAATCGGTTATCTTAACTTATTGATAAGCCAGATAAGTCATTATAGGTAAGCCATGATTGGTGTGACGAACAATAAGCCACTTTTCAAGAGTGATTTTTCTGTTTAGAGACGTAGTTTTGGTCACTTCCGGTTTGTCATAAGTCATTTCAGACATGTCAGTCACATAAGTCGTTTAAGTAATAAAAACATCATAGTACGTGCCATTATTTTGAAATTCAAAAGAAAATGACGATTGGCTCTGCTAATGAGATTATCGAAAATCGAAAAATCTGTCAGTATAATTCTATCCAGTGAAAGTCATGTAAGTCATTTGGCTTCGATGGCACCTATTGGCTTTTATGAAGTTTGGTTACGACCGAGAGAAAGAGAGAATTTTGTTTACCGGCACAAGCGACTACTACGGCCATACACGCCATAAACTATGGTTATGAGTATAACCGAAAACCAAAAATCGGCTGACTTTTCGGCCATGTGAGATCCGGTAAAAATCCGGCGTTTGGGATTTTCAGATGAAATAATTCGGTATTTGACCGATATTCGGAATTAAATAAATTCAAAATTCGGTGAAATTCGGTGAAATTCGGTGTTCGGAATTTGGTGATTTTTGGAACCGGTGCATTCTCTACATGTGACTAATAATTTGGTGTTTTGGTCATCTTTCGTTTTAAAGGTTCATTCATTCAAGTCCACAGATTTGATCAGCAGAAATTGTAGCAGAAATAAAAATGATATTTCTAGTCGAATGGATCCTAATTGTCATATGGGTTAGTCAGTGGTGCACAAACAAATTTGGATTGATGGCAGAAAGAAAAAAAATTCAATTGATACAAATGGATACTAAAAATCTTCATATATGACATTCAGTCTTAACATGTATTTTTTTTTTTTTTTATACCTATATTTGTTTTCATATAATTAGCCTAATTGAGAAATTTATTATCACAGCATTTCCTGTCATTTTATTTTTTCCTCTTCCTCCTTCTGAATTTCTTTTAATCCGGTGCCTTTTAATTGGTAGAAAGTGTGCATTTGATTTATGATGTGTTGGAGGCCAAGTCAAGTGCATTTTTCCTTTGATTTTATTAACAAACCTGCTAATTAAAGGCTTAAATTCACCATCCAGATAACAGTGATTATCGAAACCACCTCAGACACGCCTCGATTGCTCACCAGAGGACGAAATATTACATAATAGTATATTTAATAAACACTAGACGTTTCGTGTGTGTATACACATTACAATTGAAAAATAAACTGAGATTAAACAATTTATTCTTGGGTGGTCAAGAGTATTGATGTCTTCAATTCCCTCATCTGAATTCTTTTCATTCGCCATTAAATCTTTCTCTTTATGATGAGAGAACGAGAGAGAGAAGAAAAATGAGCTTAGAACAGTACATAAGGATAATTGGCCACTTATCAACGCCACCGTGAGCTGAATTTTGGTACTAATTATCCCCCAGATGTTGATTTTCGGCCTCACTTGTGTCAGAGCGCCATTTGAAGCAATTTAATTTGGAAATGAAGCGAGAGAGGGAGCATTTCGCACACATTAACTTTTATCTGGGAGCGAGAGTAGAAGAAGAATAAGGGGAGAGAAAAAAATTGAGGCCATTTTGGCAAATCCAATGCAGTAATTTGTGTAACAAGTTTGAGGAACGACTTCCTTCGCATTTCAAGCTGAAATAGGCCTAGGGAATAAACCTAACTTTATGTGAAGGAGGTTCAAAGTGCACTTTAATTTTGATGTCTTTATTTAAATCATTTTAAAGTGAGAGATTAAATGATGGATCAACATTTATTGACCTCTTTTAACCCATGAAACAACCCAATGTTGAATTAACATTTTTGAACGTTGATCGAATGCTTGAATGTTGAAGTTTGTAGATAACATTCGTTAGATGTTAAATCAACATTCTGAAACGAAAATCAAATGGTTGAATATGGGTATATGCGACATTCATTAGATGTTGTATCAACATTTGATGATGGGGAGACACTAGACGCGAATCGCGTTGCTTTGCGATTTTGAATGACTCTAAAAAATCGCTCCTGATTGGCTGTGATTTGGAATCGCAATCAAAAGAGTACTGGCAGCGTGTACTTTCAAAATCGCTTGGCAAAAGGCGATTTTAACCGGAAGTAAGTCGATTAAAAATCGTAAAGCGACGTGATTCATGCCTAGTGTGTCTCCAGCATAATGCTGAATTATGACTGATGATACAACAAATGTTGCATTTAAATGTTGTATAATGTTGAATATTGAAAAAATGTTGATAAGAAATGACATTATGTTGACTCAACATTTCTGATGTTTTTCAAAAATATTTCTGGAGGGTGTTTAGATATTTTCTTTTTCTGGGACGAGATCACAAGTAAACTAGTCAATCTTGCTGCTGCTCTTAAGGCTGTTGTGCACTTCTAGTTCTGCCCAAGTCCAAAAATGAAAGAATAGAATGGATAAAAACTAACTGGACTGCTGATTTTTTTTTTATATTAAGAAGTAAAAAAGGTTATCAGAGTTCAGTTTACAAACAGCAGTCATTGCACAACAGCAGAAGTACATATCTGGTAATGGTAACCGGTAATTACTTTGTAATGCAATATTATAAACATTAATTTTGTTATAACTGCTGCATCATTAGTAGAGAGACATTAGTTTTGACTTAGAACAACCTTCAGATTTGAATAAAATTTTTTACATCCATATTGCACGTCTTTAGGAAAAGAAGTTTTCAAAGATTAACACCAGAAGGAGACCTGGAGAGGAAGGTGAACAGACTGTCCAATTTCAAAACCGACTTTTTAATTAAATGCATTTTGTGAAAAATGAGAATATTTATGCTCAATTTAGCCGGTGCGTTGTTGATCTGACCGCTTTGACGGCCGGTTTACTTGGCTGCCTCGGCAGTTGCGCTGCTTTTGTGATGATTTAGCTTTTTGTACGGAATCCTCATGCTTAACAATTTTTCAGTGAATCTGGTCTATTGTTTTGTAAAATTCAGTTATAGCTACTAAAGCCGGCCAAGTAAAGGCCGGGATTAAGCGCTCTAACTAAAAGAAAGCATTTGTTTCTGATTGTAACCCATGAAACAATGCTGAATCAACATTTTCATTTTTGAACGTCGATCGAATGTTTGAATGTTGAGTTCTTAGACAACGTTCGTTAGATGTTAAATCAACATTCTGAAACAACAATCAAACAGTGTTGTTGATATGCATTCATTAAATGTTGGATCAACATTTTGATCAACAGTGAAATATCGGTTGTTGATATGCAAGATTCGTTTAATGTTAAATCAACATTTTGTTGTGTTTCAACGTTGAGCATTGAACGCAGCTATCTATACCATGTTCGCTGTTCACAATCCGCTGACGTTGATAAATACAAGAAAATTGGAGCGAGTGAAGAAGCAAATGAAGAATCGATCGATCCAACGTCGGCTCGGCTCGGCTCGGCGGAGCATCTTGTGAATTTAGGGGAATGCTGGGGTGGTTAGATAGCCAAGACTTTGCGCGTGCGCAATCACATGTTGATGAGGGAGTTGTCAAGTGTACCCTGGGCGGAGGCGGAGGTTGGATTTGGCGCCAACTTAGCGTCGGGGGTGTGCGGGGGTGTGCAAGGAGGTGGGAGTGGGTGGGTTCGGTTCCATGAGTTCGGTCTCTCGATATTCATACGCCTCGAGGCGTCGGAGGCTGAGTTGGCGGCCCTGGGAGGCTATCAAATTGATTTATGGAAATGTCGATAGCAGAAGCAACCGACAAATGGCTGAGGGAACCGAACAACGCGACACAAATGGCGACTGGAGGAGCCAGATGGTCCTAAAGACCTCGTGCACATACATGAAATTAAAATGGTCTCCATTAGTTTTTTTTTTTATTATACAAAACTTTTTATTATTTTTTTTTTTTTTTTTTTATTTAACCATATACTTAGTTCTAAGATTAACTAACCCACGTACATTGCACATCGTAAGTTTGTAACGTGCTCCATTTCGACGTTTTTAATCAAAATCGAGACATAAAAATGACCGAATTTTATACTTTTTCGATAAATTTTTCATCGCGTGAGTTTCAAACTTGTGTTTGTGTATAATGAATAAAACAACTCGCTATATACTCAGTAAAGAGAAATCAATTCTTAAGCTGTATATATAGATGCTAACGCTATATATTTTGTTTATTGCTTTTTTTTTTCTTCTTCTGTATGTGTTTAAAGTGGATAAGAAAATCATACGTTTGTTTAATACCGAATTGTTACTAAGGTTACGTAACTAGCTCTAAGGTTATTGGATTTTTTTTTTTTTTTTGCTGTTTAGGTATTATCGTGTTGGGGATCTCCGGATCTCAACCATTTATCACTTTTTAAACAAGGTTTTACGGGTTTTTAACATTATAAAATCGCTATTTGTGGGTAATTATGGTGTTTAATTTGATTTTTCATGTATATAACTCTTGAAATCATCAAAGCATCACTTAAGTATCTTGATGTTTGAAATAAATAAAACGTTTAAAGGGTTTACGACGTCAAAAATTTTATAACTGAATATTGTTCGCCGTCTCTTAAAATGGCTGAAATGATTTTTATTTATTTTTTAAAGTTTTCTAAATACGGTTAAAAAGTCATTTTGTATCTCGGATCAGCTTGGTGAGGGACATTGTTGGCCACTGCTAGCGGGGCGCTGCTTCTAATGTCACAGTTGGTATTCCCCATGCTAAATAAATAGCGGGTTACGTCACAACTGGTAACAATCGCGCTAATTCTCGCTTTTATCTCGCACTTTTTCATATTTTCGCCGCGCATTCTCCGAAAATATTTTCAAAAAAAATCTCTGAAAAATTATTTAAGGGTTTTAAACGATGCTTGATCCAATGAACCAATAAAAAACGTGATGTCGAAAACTCTTTAATGCTGTTATGTATTTTTGTACATTAAAAGTGAGATCTGTCTCGGTGTTAAAATGACTATTTGATCGTTTATATCGGGTTAAACGGGTATAATTAAAGTTTCATGAGTATTTATCATCCGGAAAAGACTTTTATAAACATTTAATATAAAATTCGAAGACTTAGAATCGATTTTTTTTTTTATATCCTGTTTTTGTCTGCACGAAGCAAAACCATTATTTCACGCTACTGTCTATTGAATGGTAAAAAAATTTTTTAAATTTTTGCTTCTCTAATATTATAAAATCGATTGAATTTTTTTTCTATAGTTGAAAATAAAAAAGATTCAAGTTGGTTTTGCATGTGATTACATGGCCCCTGTGTGAATTTTTTTCTTTTCGTCCTAGCTTTGATCTGTGGAGCATACTTAAGCTTAATATCCTGTTACTCTGTCCACAAATGCTCATTGGGGACATCTGATGGTGGATTAGAGCAAGTAATTATTAGCCACTGGTGAATTGTCTTTTTTTTAGCAATAAATTTGCTATATAAGTGACAAAGGGGATGCATTATTGATGTGAAAAAAGGAGTTTTGTTATTTTCAAGTAGGTCTAATTAGCTCATTTACATATTCATAAAGTGATACAAGTGCCCAATTAGTGCTTCAAGATTTCATTGACTTTTGTGTGAACATCACATCACTTGAAATGAATTTTAAAATAAAATGATAAAAAAAAATTGTGATTTTTTTTTTTTTTGTATTTTTTAAGTCAATCAATTATCATTTTTGAAGCAATTTTTTTTTTGGTGATTTAACATGACATTTGATTTTTTTTTTTTAAATATAATTTATTATCTTGGGGAGAATAAAAAAACTAAAACTGGCTGTTAGAGGAATTGAAGCGTGCATAAAAAGAAGGATAATAAGCTTATTAGAATGACATAACAAGTGGAAATTGCTTGGATCATGTAACTCATTTAATTTTTCTTGCCACATATGGACAATTAGAAAAAAAAAAAAAAAAAAAAATATAAAAAAGTGCTAATTTAAATATTTAAATATATTAAAAAAACCTTAAAATTAAATTATTTCCACACAAAACCAATAAATTGCAATTAAAATTACTGTATACCATATTCCCTCGGAAAGAACGGCATAGTAAATCCGACCAGGGTGCCGGTAAATTCGAATTTTCCTTACAAGAAACCAATGCATTCTTATGAGCGACTTTAACGTTCAGTTTTTCTGTTGTAACTTTTTGGTTATTGTTGGAATAAATCTGCAATTTTGCTACAAAAATCTTTTTGAGTTGATGAATCACCGATTTAAATTTCAATTTCCTACAGTTGTTAGTTTTTTTTTTATTCACGTTTAAAATAGGTACGGGACTTTTGGAACACCCTGTATATAAACAAATGATGGATATTCAAATTGCGAGTTGATTTTTGCCCAGCATTCGGCCTCGTTTTGAATTTCAGTCGATCGAGAGATTATAGAGGGCGACAAATTAGTCCTTATTAACGACACCCCGCTTTTAACACCAGCATTTTCCCCTTTTCTTAATTAGCTTCGACATTTGATATATTTTTTACATTTAAAAAAATAATTTTTTTTCAAACATTGAAATATCTATTTTCATGTTTATTAGGTAACCAATGCAGTTTCATGTCCTGATGGATGCAATAACAAAAATGCTGTGGTTTTGGTAAGTGAAATAAAACTACATCACGTGGATTCACACTACACTGAGTTTACGGACTATATATTTTAGCGGTGTTTTTAGTTTGTAAACTCTTTACAATGGTTTTCGATTACATTGTAATTTTTAAAACTATAGCATCGCTTATGGAAATGGTGTGTAGTTTTCTGCAACAATCTGTTCTGCCAACTAAAAGTGGCAGAATATGTTTGCAGCAATTTCATAATTTATCTTCAAACGATTTTCTACGTACATCGACAGAAATTTGCAAGCAAGTACCGTATTTCTTCGGAAACAGCGGCATGCCGGTAACTACGAATCTGACCAGTTTTTGACAAGTAGACAACTGGTCAATGAAAAATCAACTGGACGAAATGCCGGAAAATTCGAATTATCCGGCACCCTGGTCCGACTCGCCATTATCCGGCATGCCGTTCTTTCCGAGGGAATATGGTATATTGCACAGAGAAATTTTGAAGGCTTTCTAAGCAACTATTTATTTACAAACAATTCACTGCAACTGCAGAACCTACCTTTATGCAGATGTTTGCGGTAAAATTATGAAATGTTTGCAGCAAATTGTCTGTAAACCCTGCAAAAAGCGGCAAGTGCATGTTCCTAAGGGATATCAAATTTCCTTAAAAGTAAATCTTTGTTAATTGAATGAAGTAAGATATTTTATGCATCTTTACAGTGTGAATCCAGCTTGAATATCGCACAATTAAAACACTCGCACAAATTAATTTTATTAGAGAGTGAATAGGGTTTACCGGCGTAAGCGGCTACTACGATATATACGTATATAACTGCGTATATAATCGCCACGCATTCTGCCTTTGGGGTCATGAACAAGTTAAAAAGTTAAAAATACAAACTGGAATTTAGAAAATGTAAATTTCCCGAACCCCAAATGAAAGAAAAGAAATGTATGTAATTTTATTGTGAAGGAAAAAAAAAGGATTTAATTTCCATTTATTGTATAAAGGGACATTGAGAAAGAGAAAGAGATAAGGCAATGAATGCGTGGTAACACGAATTTGACCTTCGAGACGGAATTTCTCAGACGAGACTCGCATTTTTTTGTTGCCAAGCCGCTAACAAATGAAGAGTGCGGTCAAAAGTCATTGAGATGAACATCTTTAGGATGACGTCACGAAGTATAAGTTATTATGTGAGCCACGCCTTCTCGCACCGAACCCTGGTTCCACCACTGACCCGATCAACCGACAAAAACTGTTATTAACTTATTGAAGGCGGACTCGCAGCTCAAATCAATTTCATAATGGATCAGTTTTATTTATTTATTTAGCATGTGAGGAAAGGAAAACATGTGTTACCACATTGTTAAAGTTGCAGTGACTTGACCAATCAGCAACTGCAAATTTATACCATTTCTGCTTAAGTGTAATAGTGTTTTTAATGATAATTCTCGATATGCTAATTATGTTTAAGACCCATTAGTACATCATTAGCACATTTTTTGTTTGTAATACCATGGAATGTTAGGTTTATAAATGTGGTGCGAACACATCTGGCTTATCTTTTTGAAACTAGATAGACTGTCTACGGTCGTCGCTCGATATCTTGATGCTAAAATTGAACTCCGCATCGCCAACTGCGCCAACTCCATAATCAGAGTAATGGTACTCCAAAACGAGAGTTTGGTGTGTGAAGTAATAGTACTAGTAGTGATGCGAACGTGGTGTTACCGTATAACTGTATACATTACCGTAAATTGTCAGATTGAACGGTACTGTATGGATGTGTTTTGTTAGAACGGGAGACAAACTCAACGCTGCGGTATATCTGGTGACTATACTCTATTTATCATTTCGTGCGCGAAACTCCCATTGGTTAATAACCTATATTGTATCGAAAGTATATATTGTGGCATCTTATTTTAATCCTCTAGTTGAGCTGAGTCGAAAAATCATTGTTTTGTAGTCCAAAAATGTGCTTGCCATTGTTAACAAATGAAAATGCTTGTAAAATATTTTAAAAAATTATTTACATTTGGGTCTTTGTGTTGTTGCGCACATTTTTTGGCTATGAAACAATGATTTTTCGATTCAGATAGACTAGAGGATTAAAATAAGATGCCACAATATATACTTTCAGTACAATATACGTCATTAACCAAAGGGAGTTTCGCGCACAAAATAATAAATAGAGTATAGATGGATTTTAGGGAGCAAATGAGGGGTCTGGAAAAAATCTATATGGATGATTGCTTTCTTTAGACTAAAAATTTGCATTCGTATATATTTGCTTGTTTCCCAGATATTTGTATCTCGAGTTTATTTGAGTTGATGTAAACATTTCCATAGAATTGTTATTCAAAAACAAAATATATGGTTATTACCTATATCATTATCGATTCTATATAATTTTAGATTTTTTGCTATTGCTATTGATTTCTATTCTCATTAGTTTTAAAAAAAAATGGAGATGTGGACAGGACTAAAAATAAAATCCACATTGTTAAGCATTGGAAATTTAAATTATTACCTTTTGAGACAAATTTGAAGGATCACACACATCTGTTCCAAAAAGAAACCTAAAATTATACAATAAACTAACTCTTAAAAGTGTTATTAAACACAATTTATTGGCTGTTACACACGCAAAACTTCAAAATGACCTTCCCGGTCAACATCATGTTAACGCTTGATACAGCGCTTTCGAACTACGATCGGAATCATACGTGTTATTTTATCGGCTGCCCCCACGAAACAAGAAAATGTCTAAACAACATTCAGAAAATATTTTTTATAAACATCAGAAATGTTGATTCAATATAAGAATGTCATTTTTTTATCAACATTTTTTCAACAATCTAACGTAACAAAATGTTAATTTAACATTAAATGAATGTTGCATATCAACAACCGATAATTCCACTGTTTGATTGTTGTATCAAAATGTTGATGCAACATCTAATGAATGTTGACATATTAACAATCCCAAATTCAACTGTTTGATTGTTGTTACAGAATGTTGATTTAACATTTAACATTTAACGGATGTTGTCTATGAACACAACATTCAAACATTCGATCGACGTTCAAAAATGTTGATTCAATAGTGGCCTGTTTCATAGTAGCCGCTTAGCGGGTAAACCCTATTCTAGTATACCCCAGTAATTCTTTCGGATTCTTTTTCCTCTTCCATCCAATTCGCTACGAATGATATAGAGAATACTAAAACCAAACACATCCGGATACGGTATTATTTCTTGCGTGATTGGTTACTATTTCAAGTCAACTAAAGTTCCAGGTGATTGGAACATCGCCATGCCTTAACACTGTACCGCCGTTGATGAACTACGCGACGGGTCAAGTGAATTCAAACAGGTGCATCATCACTATATGACTATATGGTGTTGATTGCAATAATAGAAGCTAGAAAAGGCCGTTATGCAGTGGTAATAGGGGTTAGGTAAACAGTTTTAAGGGTGGCTGAAGGGGGCCGAACTAAGCTCCGCCAGGGGGTGCCACAAATGAGTAGCGTGGCGCCAAAAAGACTTGTACGAGACACCCATTTGTTTTAAGCGCTTTTGCTTTTTTAATGCTTTTTCTTCTTTGAGCGCTGTGCGCCGCGCTTTCCCACCTCCTTAAAACTTAAACAAAAGACCCGTGTCCATCCTCCCCCCCCCTACAACATCGGTAAGCACTAATTACAGAGCCCTTGTTCTTGTTTCTGCTCGTGTGGGGTTCCCAACTCAATTGGGTTTGGGGAAACTCAATTTTTTTTAACTGACCACACATTTGCTTCTATTTTTTTTTTAACATTTACTTTTTAGGACGGAAAAATATGTGGGGATTTTTGAACTTATTTTCTGATAATTGCAATCTGTTTGCAGGTAATTTGTACGGTTAATTTGATAATTTGACAGATGTTTAGTTACGCGTTTTTCTTTTGGACCAGATATGTCTGGTCAAAGAATTGGTCAAAAACACAAAGACAAAAGCCACAGAAGGGAAAGAGGAGCAAAAAAAGAAGAAAATATAGAGGATGTTTTTTTTTTTTTATATTGTTTCAACCACTTGTGGCGATTGATTGGACCAAAATAGGCTTTTGTGCGCTTTGAAACTTGCCGTCAATCACTCGACAAAGCGATTATTATTGCAAAAGAAATTTGTTTTTAATATTTTTTTTTCTATTTATTCAAGTGGGAGTTGGTATAGTTCTGGTTTTTCTCGCTACGAGCGCTCTAGTGCAGCCTGTCAAGTAGTTTAGCTCCGCCTATTGACGAGTGGGGTGGTAGAGGCGTGGTTTTGTGTAAATAATGACATGTTGCTATCTGCGCACAGCATAATGAATCGAATAGGAAGCTGGAACGAGGTGAAAAAAGAGAGAAAATAAGGTTTACTGGCGTAAGCGGCTACTATACGAGATGAAAAACATCCATTTTGTAAATTTTCGGGGAAAAAAATTTTTCGGGAGAATTTTTAAATTTTTTAATTTTCTCACAAAGACATCCCGTAACGAATTATCAATAAAACGGTGTAAATCAATTGTTTTTCGCGTTTTCGCGATTTAAAAAGGTGAAAAACGGTTATATTGGTTCGTTTTTAATTGAATTGCGCGCAGCTAGATGGCGCCAAAGTTCGGCGCGTGTAATTTGGCTGCCGATAAGGGCGTGACTTGAGCCTATCAGTCAAAGAGAGTGTTCCTCTTGGATTGGCTCGAATCGAGATTCCTCCTCTAGACACATTCCAGGAATTAACAGGATACAAGCCGGGCGTGTCCCCAGTGGGCGGGTTTGCATTTTCCAAACGGAGGCTTCGCTGACCCACCCACTTGAAGTGGTGTGAGTCAGTTCGCGGCCGACGCTTGAGCGAGTCGCATGCACACATCAACAGCTCTTGCTGCGCTCTTGACCACACAAATTTATATCTTATTCGACTGCTGGGCTTAACCGAAACTCAGTGAATGGACACTTTGCTGCTCTCACTCTGTTGATCGATTTTCTAATCGTTCGGTTACACTTTTAACCCGACTTTGTGCCCGGGATAGGCTTATTCAACTCACATGCTAACGGACTTAAGCGATCGAAGCGAAGTTTATTCCGCTCAGTATGGATTTTTCCCCAAGGTAGGAAATGTATTTTCATTTTAAATTTTTTTTTTTTTTGTTTTTTTTTTTTTTAGAGTAATTTTACATATTGTTTGAGGTTATTTTGAGTGTTTTGGGTTTGTTTTTTAGAGGGGTTTTTGGATTTTTGCGGGTTTTTT
>AFFK01019641.1:0-16084 GCA_000239455.1 Strigamia maritima
AATATTACCATGTGCTTTTTGAATATTTTAGATATTCCATGGGGTTCACATAACTTTGATCAAGGAGTTAATTTGATTGGATCAACTCATTATGACTCACTGATATGCAAATCAGCTAACCTGCTTATCAGTATTCTGGCTCCCTGATTGGAGGAAACTCAAGAAACCCCATGGTTTCATAGTATATAAGCTCCTGCAAGAGCTGATTCTGGGCCTCTGTACTGAATTAATGTTGAATCTATATGATTGTCTATGTATAACTTGTACCTGTAACCATTCAGAGTCATTTTTATCACCTTTTGCTTTAAATACGAACCGGCAGGCTGTCAACACCAAATTAAAGTAGGTATAATGCCCTGAAGACCGTAGTTGCCGGGCCTGAAAAACCCGAAGGTAAATGTACCGAGAATATACTTGTGCTTTTTGCATGTAGGCCAGTCTTATGGACAAAACTTGATTGTATCGAGTGCGCTCGGACCGAGCAGCAACCGCTACCTGTATCAGGAGTGGGCGCTAACTGTCACATGCTTCGGCACCGTTTGAGAACAACGCATTCGGTTTGATGCGGCGCGCCCCGACTCAATCATGACGGCCGAGGAGTTCCCCTTTGAATTCCATAACCGACTTCTTCTCGCTAATCTATACTTTTCTTTTAGTTTCTGATCGATAGTTGTACATTTACTTAAATGCTTACAATTATTATATTCATGCGAATGTAATAATTGGAATAGAAAAGAGTGAGTTTTCACCGCAACGCTCGTAATACAGGTGTAAGCCGATACCACGTGGTACCGCTAATTTGTGACGATCATCCGACCGATGAACGCCGATATTCGCAGGATTCGATAGTGCATTACCCCGATTAGGAACCAAAAATAGCGCCAGGAAACACCAGAAGATTCGTAATATTATTTTGTAAATTGTATTATTATTAGTTTATCAAGCCTCTATCTGATAAGTTTAAAAGTTTCGATAATGTTTTGCCAGTTTCCTGGTTAAATTAGATTAATTGATAGTCTCGATATATTTGTTAAGTATTTTATTGCCTCTGTTATTAATAAATTTTATGCTAATCGACCTCGGATCATTGTAATTTGCAATGATCCGGAATAAATGTTATGATTTGATAAAATTTCTTGTTTTCATGTTTATTTACTTTACTCTTTCCAATTCAGTGTTGTTTGCAAGTGTGTTTAGATATTTTTGCTGGTTCTTATTCTTGGGATAAGTGGAAGTTTTCTTAGCAAAAGAAAATCCACGTGTTTTCATAAGTTTTACTGTCTTGACCCCATCGTAAAGTGTAAATAGCACTTTAGGAAAAAGTCAGATCGTCACAATGTTGGACTTGAGACTGTACTCTGTCAGGATGCTCCAGTATGGTGCGACAAGGAACAGGGCATGATTGTAAAACCACTTCCTGTTGCTTTTGCAAGTAGAGTCTTAAGAGGAGCAGAGGTGCGATACTCTACTCCTGAATTAGAGTGTTTAGCTGTGGTATGGGCTATAAACAAATTTAGACCATACCTCGAATACACTACTTTCATTTTGGAGTTCGACGCTCAGGCACTTAAGTGGTTGATGTCAACTTCAGAACCTTCGGGCAGATTTGGACACTGGGCAGTGAAAATCCAGTGCGGAGCGTTCAAAATACTGTATAGACAAGGTAGTCAGAACAAGGTAGCGGATGTCCTTTCAAGAGGCCCACTACCTGTTACTGAAATACCTATCACTGATTATGTGGAAGAAACTGAAATCACTCAGTTTTGGCCATATTGGTCAGGGAATCTCCCTAACCCAGTACGGAAGATCTCTGAGAAATCAGAATACTTTTGTAATGTTGTGTTAAGTTTTGCTCTGATAAATCCTACGAGGATGTGTCCAAGCAAGAAGGGAGAGGTGAGGTGGACAAGCTTGAAACTCTCCATAGTGCTTTAACTGAGATTCTCAATGATGTCTCGCCTACTAGGAGTGAGATCATTGAAGCTCAAAGATCAAATCCTGTTTGGAAGAAAATTCGAAATTATCTGAAAAGAAGTGAAGAGGTTCGACAAGAAATGGACAAGTACCATAACCGTGTAGAATGAAAACACAAAATAAGAGGCTTCATCTTGGATGTTGTGTTAAGATTATTTGTAGATTGCTGATATCGTGTTTGGTGAGAAATCATTGACATGTGTTAATCAGGTAAAGATAAAACAAGAAGTAATTTATTATTCGGTTTTTAGATTTTACAGTTTGCACTACATGGTCAATGCCATCTCGTGGTGACATGCCAAGCACACTTTAACACTCCCACTGTTTGGTATGTTACCACTCTTCCAAAAAACAATTTTTGATGCTCTAATAGAAAAGGAGAAAAACAATAAAAGTTATATACCGTATTTAAAACTAATTGTGAGGGGAAGTAACTTGTAAGCCCATTTGCTTGGTGAACTGCTTGTGTTTTTCACCACCGAGTCCCTTCGTAAAGACATCGGCGATCATGCTGTTGGTGCCAATAAACTCAACGTCAATCACTTCGTTTGCAATTGCTTCAGAGAGCCGTAGTTCTTCGGTAGCGCTCTTTAGCCAGATTGCTTCTTTCACTCCCATCGAGAGGGCCATATATTTGGCCTCAGTGGTGGATTCAGCTACCGTTGGTTGCTTCTTGCTGTTCCAGGTGATGACGCCGCCATGAGACATGAACACGTCGGGTGTCTAGACATCCAGCATGGTCAGAATCTGTATAGCCCATGATGTCTGTTTTCTTTTCTTCTCCATACATTAGTTGGATGTCGATTATCCCTTTCAGGTAGCGCATAATGCGTTTTACTGCGGTCCAGTGTCCTTTTCCGGGATTAGCATTGTACCTACTGACAGCTCCCACTGCATGGGCAATGTCTGGCCTCGTCGCTTGGGCTGCATATGGCAGGCACCCCACCACTTCCTGATATGGGACATCTCTCATTTCGACCCGCTCTGCATCGCTTTTCGGCTCCATCAATTTTGTCAACTTGGTTGCTGCATCTATTGGTGTGGAAACTGGTCTGCATTTGTCCATGTTGAACCGTTTCAGCACATCGCGAATGTATTTGGACTGGTCAAGCGCAATGGTTTTACTGCTTCGATCTCGCTTAATTTGAATGCCCAGGCAAAAATGAGCTTCACCTAAGTCCTTCATGTGGAATCGCGAGTTTAGTTTGTCTTTGAGCCACTTCTTGAGCTGAGGGTCTTTTTTAAAAATCAGCAGATTGTCCACGTACACAGCAACAATAATGATCTGTCCGTTTTTCCAAGTAAAGTACACACAAGTGTCAAAATTTGCACGTGTCAGTCCTATTTGTTGCAAGCCTGCATCAAGCAAATTGTACCAAGCTTGTCCTGCCTGCTTTAGGCCGTAAAGTGCTTTTTTCAGACAACAAACTTTCCTGGATTCATCTCCTGGTTGCTCGTAACCTTGCGGCTGCTTCTTGAAGATTTCTTCGTCGAGCTCACCATGTAGGAAAGCTATGATGGCATCCATTTGATCAATGTCCCAATTGTTTGCTGCTGCTGCTGCCATCAACATGCGTAGCAACATGTATTTTACTACAGGCGAAAACATCTTGTCGTAGTCGATGCCATCGATTTGTGAGCATCCACGCGCCACTAGCCTCGCTTTCTTGCGTTCGATTTTACTGTCGGCAGTTGTTTTGATGCGATATACCCATTTGCAGGTCACTGGTTTTCGTCCAGGAGGGAGATCCACGAGTTCCCACGTTCCACATTGTTTGTAGTAAACTGTACTCCTCTTCCATTGCTCGTTGCCAATCAGCTGCATCGCTCCGTTTGAGGGCTTCTGCGTAGGTTTTCGGATCATCGCCAATGACTTCATAAGCCAAGTATACTATAAAGTCATCAAATTTTGCAGGAGGTCTGATTTCTCGTCGTGGTCATATAGTCTGGATTTGCCCGTCGACTGGAACAGAATCTGTGGGGTCATCTGCGTCATTGACTTCTGCAAGAGTCTCGCCATCATCCGCATCTGCTGTTTGTACTGCTCTCAACGGCTCGACGTTCGTGTCAGCAGGAGCCGCTGTCTGGGTTTCAGTTTGCTCGTACGAAATTTCTGGAAAAGTAACAAAATTGTGATTAATTTTTGGATCAAAATTGTCATCATTTTTCAGATCGTTTTTATCAAAAATGACATCGCGGGAAATGGTGACGCATTTCGTAGTGGTATCGATCAGTCTATATCCTTTGCTCTGGTCACTGTACCCCACAAAAGTCAGTTTTTCTGATTTGGCATCCCATTTTTTTCGCTTTTCTTTTGGAATGTGAGAGAATGCTGCACATCCAAAAACTCTTAGACTGCTTAAGTCCGGTTTCTTTCCCGTCCACGCTTCCTCTGGAGTCATCTTGGCTAAAGCAACTGTTGGTGACCGATTTTTCAAGAAATTTGCTGTCAAAATTGCTTCTCCCCAGTACTCATTATGTAGGGAAGTTTCGCACAACATTGTCAACATTGTCAACCAGCGTCCTGTTGGTTCGCTCTGCCACGCCATTCTGCTCGGAATTGTATGGGACAGTTAATTGGTGCACAATTCCCTTTTTTTTAGTTGTTGCTGCATTGACTCGTTCACATATTCAGTCCCGTTGTCAGTTCTAAGCATTTTGATGGTGCATCCACTCTGCTTCTCGGCAAACGTTTGGAATTCTTTGAATTGTTCAAAAACCTCAGATTTCTGCTTGAGAATGTAGACAAATGACTTTCTCGTATAATCATCAATAAAGGTGAGAAAATAACTTGCACCACCAATTGATTTAAGACTCATTGGACCACACAAATCCGAGTGGACAAGCCCTAGTTTCTTACTAGCTCGTTCCACTTTATTTTTCGGAAATGGTGTTCGGTGCTGTTTCCCCTTAATGCATGACACACACAATTGATCTGGTTTTCCTGATGAACACTCAAAACCTGCAACCATATCACTTAGGCATCGCATACCACCAAAACTTAAATGGCCGATTCACTTATGCAACAACTCTTGTGGCGGTACAACCGTTAATGCGGAGTTCGCACTCTCTCGCACAGTTTCCAATCGGTACAGTCCATCTGCACCCAGTGGCGTGCCACACACTATTAAATTCATCGACTTATCAAAAACTTTGCACTCGTTATCTTCAAAATGTAGTCTGAATCCGATACGAGTTAATTGTCGAACGGAAATTAAGTTTGCACTGGAACATGGAGCACATTTGGTATTTGCACTTTCTCCTGGCCATTTTTGCCAAGATTCACACTAATACTCACAGTCCCTTTTCCAATGGCTTTCGCAACATCACCATTTGCGACATGTACATCAAATGAAGGCACAGTGACATAATTTGTAAACAAGCGTCGTTGCGGTGTCATGTGGTTGGATGCACCGGAGTCAAAAATCCAGTCATCCATTGACGCAAAAGCACAAAGCACAGTAGCAACTGCAGCACCAAGAACTTTTTTTGGTTTTGAATTACCACCTTTGGCTGGCTTATTATTATTCCCCCAACAGTCCGCTGTTTTATGACCCTGTTTGCCACATTTGTCACATTTTCCCCGGTATCTGCCTGTATGATTGTTGGAACTGGCGTTGAATGCGGATTCAGATGCATTGTTCTCACATTTCACTGCTTCACGTAACAATCGAGACTTTACACTGTCCACTGTGATGGTTTTAGGGTCACAATTTTCAATGGCCATAATCATTGGTTTATGAGTCAGGGAGTGGCGCTAGCAGTAATGCAGCAACCATCCCATCATCAATTTTTGATCCAATGTCTTTCATCTGCTGGGCAATTGTTATCTTTTTGGCAATATATTCCATCATGCTGCTAGATTTTGTGTGTAAATGCCCTCTCCTCGTGGTCACTGTCACTAGACAGCGCCCTCGGAGAAAGGATTGTCACATGTGTTTGTTTGTTATCTATTTAGATGTGTGAGTAAGATTTTTATTTGGGGAATGAGTATGTATAAATATGTGCTATGTATACATTGGATTGTTTGTATAGAGCTTAATTTTAGTTTTGTTTTATTTTATTATTATTATTATTACTTGTGCATGACAAAATTTTGAAATAAGGTCATTTTTGACCACAGCTGCAACTAGGTAAAAATAAATTAAAATTTTTGAAAGCAGAAAAATATTTTTATACTATTTTATAGGTAAAGAAATTATCTTTAATCTCCCAAAAAATTTGCCAAAAGTAAAAAGTAAAAAAATTACAACCATTTTTTAAGGCTAGATACAAAACATGGAGCCCTATGTGATCCATACTTGTAGAGTGCTCCAATTTCAATTTCCAGTCTACTTTAGCTAGTAAGGTGAGGTCAGCCCGCCCCAGGCGTTAGGCTAGGAAATGGGAAAAGTGAACTGGAAATTGATATTGGAGCACTCCATGGATCACATGGAACTCCGTGTTTTGAACCAAGCCTTTTTCTAATGCCGTAATTTTGGAATAACAAAAAAGATGTGGCAGATTTTTGGAATAAACATGAATTCATAAAATTACAAGGATTGATCAAAATACATGTATTTTATAATTGAAATACGTATTACATTTTGCTCGTCATTTATATTTTGAATCCAATAGTATTTTGGTGTTTTTGTCAACTTTAAAAATTAACAATAACAATCAATCAAACAAACATAAGAATAAGTTAAATATGCAATCTCAATCTCAATATTTTGTTAGGCCACCTCTGGCTGCAATGACATCTTGAATGCGTATATACAGTACTCCTCAGCTGAAATGTCTGACCAAATACAATCAAATAACTCGAGAACCACTTGATATGAAATTGTTGTTTGACTGACTCTCATTGGTAATTTTATAAATTCATATAAACTTCTAAAAATTTGTCACATCTTTTTTGTTATTCCAAAATTATGGCATTAGAAAAATGATTGTAATTTCTTTACTTTTTACTTTTGGCACACATTTTGTTTGGGAGACTAAAGATAATTTCTTTGCCTATAAATGGTACAAAGGTATTTTGCTGCTTTTAAAATTTTAATTCATTTTCACCCAGTTTAAGTTGCAGTTGTGGTAAAAAAAAACCTATTCCAAAATTTGTCATGCTCAAGTAAACATGTGTGTTTAAAATTCAAAATCATTGTCCTGTGGAAAGTTAATAATGCATTATTACCAATAGCATATATGTTGCTGTGGTATGCAATACATGATACCCCACTTCTACGATTTCTCATTGGAGCAATCATAGTCCATTGATTGACCTCAGGGTCATACACTTCAGCAGTATTCATGCACTCTTGTCCATTAAATCCACCCATGATATATATCTTATTTAGACATGTGGTGGCACTGGCATCGCTTCGTTGAACGTTCATTGGTGCAATTAAACTCCACTAAAAACATTAAACAAAATAAAAAAAATTGTTATATCATCAGTGAACAATTAAATAGGAACAAAAATTTCTTCACAATTGTGATTGAAAGGTTTTACTCATCGCTGTGATTGAATGTCGTTTCAAATCGTTTCCATAGTCAAGCTCAGAAATAAAATGAATGTAAAGGTCAAATGCAGTAATTTTATTCTTCTACAACATCTTCTAAAAAAATTCTATGGTTACATATTTTTTATTTTATAGCAATTCTAATATTCTTTGTCATTAGTGCAGTACATCACAGTCAAATGACGTTACCAATCCTAAAATTCCAAACGATCTAGAACTATGACTACGCATATGCGTTGATGATCATAATTAACAATTTATACTGGTGACATTACCGAATAAAAATATTGAATTCCAAAATACCGAATAAAAATATCGAATTTCAAAATATCAAAAATTTAAAATACATATTTTGGTTTTGGATTTTTATAATAAATTAAAGTTAATTTTTTAATTTTGTTCATTATAATTTTTTTTTTTTTTTTTAGTTTTTTAGATATTTTATATAGTTTGAAATTTGATATGGCATTCAATATTTTGGAATTCAATATGACATTCGATATTTTGGAATTTGATATGGTATTTCATATTTTGGAATTTGATATGGTATTTCATATTTTGAAATTCGATATAGCATTCGATATTTTGGAATTTCATAAGGCGTTCGATATTTTGGAATTTCATAAGGCGTTCGATATTTTGGAATTTTATATGGTATTTCATATTTTGAAATTCGATATAGCATTCGATATTTTGGAATTTCATAAGGCATTCGATATTTTGGAAATTCTATTATTTCTCTTTACAACTGTCTTTTTTCCTCAAATAAAATACAGCATGTTTCCAGTTCATCACATGTTCTTTGGTTTCAAAAAAGTGACAATACATGACATTATTATTATTCTTCTCTACCACCAAATCATCACCAAATCAACTGTTGATTTTAGCTAAGAATTCTTCTAAATGTTAACATCATATTTGTGTAAACAACTTTTCTTCAACGTCATTTCATGATCTTTAAGATAAATGAATTTGTTCCAAAAAACAGTACAGACAAACCTGTGCAGAACGGCCACAGCGCCGTCTAGACACCTGTACACCCATGTGACAAAACGCCGGCCTTTTCGCCGACGCGCGTCGTCGGTAACCGCCATGGTCTGACGGCATTTAGTTTTGCATTTTCGACAGCGGTCAGCCGTTAGCATCCGCAGTGTTACCGCCGGCCCCACCCGTCATCAAACCGCCGGTGGTTTGATGGAGGTATCATAGCCGGCGGTATCATAGCTAATGATGACGACGGACCGCAGTCGAAAATGCAGCACTGCACGCTGTCGCCCTGCCGCGGTCTGCAGACCGACGGCAATTAAAAATTAAAAAACTAATTAAACTAAACACAAAAAAATAAACAAACAAAAAAATAATTTTTCTTTCACACATTATTTTTTCGACAAGTAACTGCTTTTATAGTACATGATTTTCATTAATGTAATTATTCTTTTTTATATTATAGAAATTTTTTAAATTATATTTATATTACTGAAATAAACCTTAAACATTTAATTATTTATAACAGAACTTTTATACAAATAGAAAATTTTTTTTACTTACATTTGAGGCATATTAAAGTTGCGACACAATCTAACACAACAGAGGTTATGAGCAACATTCCCGATTTCACACTTTAAGCCTTTCTTAAAAGTGACACATTTTTGTCGCGACACAATTAATCGCAACATGATTAATCGCGACAATTAACGATTTTTTAAATTTTTATTTTTTTTTAAATTTCAAATTTTTTTTTAAAGCAATTAGATTAAATTTATTTTGTGTTTTATTTATCTCATTTAGCACTGTGTGGTAAGGTGTTTGACTTGTCTTTCGATTTGGAATTTGTGACTTCCTACCGAAAACGGTGTCATTTAAATTCTGAATTTAAGTGAAGAGTATAATAGAGTACTATTAGGGTCTGGCCGATACCAGAAGTACATACTCTCCCACAATGCTGTTGCCTGAAAAAGCATTGAGTGGCTTACTTCAGGAAGAGTTTATGTACTTCTACCAGAAGTTCATAAACTCTCCTTTTTAATACAATTCTCCCCTTTTAATCCACAAGTAAAAAGAAAATAAAAATAAAAAACTCTTTAAACTTTATTTTTTTCAAATTTGTTACTAAAATTGAATTCAGAAGGCTTGAATTAGTGAGAAATCAACGTTTAATTTTTAAAATTGAGCCTAGTTATGGGATTTAAGTTTTCCTGTTCTTCCCATTTTTACAAATAGTGTGGGCAAATTCCAAATGTTCAATATCCTGAAACCAGTGGCAGCACAATATGATTCCCCTTTAGAGGTCACAATGCTGTTGCCTGAAAAAGCATTGAGTGGCTTACTTCAGGGAGAGTTTATGTACTTCTACTGATACCATTTTTTGCCTAAATCAGCCGATACCAATGTTACCTATTTACTTGAGAAAATAACGGCCGGTAGCATACTTAACCAATATTTAAAATAGATATAGTTTTTAAATTAATTCACAGTAAAATGATGCATTTTTTGATAGTTTAATGCAAATTTTTAGAAAATAAACATCAATTTTTATGCAAAAGAACCAAATTCATGCAAAATGAACCAAATTCATGCAAAATGTACTAAATTCATGCAAAATGTACCAAATTCGTGCAAAATGTACCAAATTCATGCAAAATGTACCAAATTCATGGAAAAAGTACCAAATTCATGCAAAATGTACTAAATTCATGCAAAATGTACCAAATTCATGCAAAATGTACTAATGTACTACAAAATGCATTAATTTCGATACAAAATGCATTAATTTCTATTCAAAATGCATTAATTTCGATACAAAATGCATTAATTTCGATACAAAATGCATTAATTTCGATACAAAATACATTAATTTCGATACAAAATGCATTAATTTCGATACAAAATGCATTAATTTCGATACAAAATGCATTAATTTTGATACAAAATGCATTAATTTCGATACAAAATGCATTAATTGTTTAAATGTATTTTCTTTTAATGTTTTGGCCAAGGTTATTTCCTGGAACGTTTGGGAAAATATTATAGACTGTCTATTGGGGGGCCGCATGCGGTCGACACGCAAATGGTCGACACGCAAATGGTCGACACGCAAATGGTCGACACGCAAATGGTCGACACGCAAATGGTCGACACGCAAATGGTCGACACGCAAATGGTCGACACGCAAATGGTCGACACGCAAATGGTCGACACGCAAATGGTCGACACGCAAATGGTCGACACGCAAATGGTCGACACGCAAATGGTCGACACGCAAATGGTCGACACGCAAATGGTAGACACGCAAATGGTAGACACGCAAATGGTAGACACGCAAATGGTAGACACGCAAATGGTAGACACGCAAATGGTCGACACGCAAATGGTCGACACAAATGGTCGACACGCAAATGGTCGACACCCATATGGTCGACATGCCATGGCGCACATCCAGTCGACACTCTCATGGTCGACACGCAAATAGTCGACACGCAAATGGTCGACCCATTTGATTGTTTTATTTAGAAGAAAAAGTTGAATTGTAAAAAAACTTAAATTATAATGCAAAAAAATTTAAATCAAATTGAAAAAAATAAAATCATAAAATATATATGTATATGTATATAATAAATTTTAGTTGGAAATAAAAATTTATGCATTTTTACTTTTTCAATTTGAATTGACAAAAAGAAAAAGTGAAAAAGTAAAAATGCATAATTTTTATATCCAACTGAAATTTATATACACTTATACGTATATATTTTATGATTTCATTTTTCGACCATTTGGGTGTCGAACAAATGCGTGTCAACTAAATATTCTGTCGACCATTTGCGTGTCGACCATTTGCGTGTCGACCGGAAGCTACCCTTCCTGTCTATTTACCCGAACAACCCGAAAAAACCGGATTGTGCGTGTACGTTTTATGAAACAAACACATTAGGTGCATTCAATTCCAAATGGATAAACTGTTTATCTTGATTCTTTTTGATTCTCACTATGCGGAAATGACGTTTTTTACGTCATTTTCCAACAATCGGTTTATCCATAAACCGCTTTTACATAAACCACGTTGAGGGTTGTTTATGCTGCTGAAATCTTGATTATGACAGCATTCTTGGCAGCCATTTTGGATTCGAGTTTGATCGAGGTGGCACTCGATCGACTTTATTAAGAGATTTCAGTGGTTTTTTTCTATATTTTTTACTAGATTACAACACTTTAATGTTTACTACTATTTTATAGTAAATTAAAATGTCAACTGAAAGGAGAAAACTACAACAATCCGGAGATGGATTTTGGATTAGGAACTTGACCCTAGAATATTTAAGTTTGCAACTGCGCATGTGCAGACTGAAACTTAATAACATGTTCAATGCTTAAAGCAGATTAAACTGATTCTCTATAATCAGATTTAATTATGCTTTTATAATCATTTTGGAATTGAATGCACTTAGTGTATGATTTAAAATAATTTTTTATTTTATTTTAATTTTTATTAAACTATGAATAAATTATCCTGTAGTGAATAAATTGCAAATTTGTAAATAATTTTCTGCAGAAATAACTTTCTATTGACCATATAACTAATCTGTTAACATAGGAAGTTGAGTGTGGCAATCCAATTCTGATCTCATCAGGTCATTCAACTAGTAACTTAAACAGTAATAGATTCATAAGCATTTTTTAACTGAAAAATTTGTTCAAATTTTGTCATGAGTTTTGACACTTGCAGCACTGGAATGCTCAAAAACAAATAAAAAGGATTTCTTTGATTTAGTCATAAGCCTTTTTTTAAATTTAATCTTTAATTTAATTTTTTTAAATCAAAAACATAAATATGCAAGATTTTTGGAAAAAAGTCATGACAAAATTTAAATAAATTTTCTGTTAAAATAATCCTTATGAATTTTGCAAATTGCAGTTTTAGGATAAATAGACGATTCTCTACAACATTTTTTCCGTATCTATTACCATTTAGAAGATACTAGTTGAATGACTTTAAAGACAACTATCACGAACAAATTTGAGGTCAGAATTGGATTGCCCCACTCAACTTCCTATGTTAACAGATTGGTAATATCTTGCGTCAATAGAAAGTTATTTCTGTAGAAAGTTCAAATTTACAATTTATTTACTACAGGTCAAATTAAATGACAATTTATTCATAGTTTAATAAAATAAAAATAAAAAATTATTTTAAATCCCCGAACGAAATAGACAATGCATAATGTTTTTTTACTTTTAATTTCAATAAAATAATTTTTCTTCAAAATGTCGCAATTATTCATGTTGCAGATTTAACCCAGGTAACACCAATATTGCATGCAATGTTCCAAATGATACTTCTTCTAACAGTGCAGCAATGTTGCCAACAGTGCAGCAATGTTGCCAACAGTGCAGCAATGTTGCCAACAGTGCAGCAATGTTGCCAACAGTGCAGCAATGTTGCCAACAGTGCAGCAATGTTGCCAACAGTGCAGCAATGTTGCCAACAGTGCAGCAATGTTGCCAACAGTGCAGCAAATGTTGCCAACAGTGCAGCAATGTTGCCAACAATGCAGCAACATTTGGTGTTACCTGGGAATGTGTCAAGGCATAATGTGTTGCTGACTATAAAGTTGCCTATTGTCGTGTCGTGCACAATTTTGTACCTTACAAGAACTATGCCCCACATTTACTACACTTGGATTTAAACAGGTATCCTCTGCATCATAGGTCAACGTCATAAACACTGAACTGTGACAACTTACAACTTTTTGCAAACCAATTTTAGCTTATAAAGATTTTGTTTTGTTTTAAAAAATTAAATTAAAAATTAATTTAGCATTTTAACTGAAAACTGCTTCTTCTTAGTTGACACATAAAACAATTATATGTAAATGTTTAAGGTTTATTTTAGTAATATAATTTTAAACTAATTTCTATTGATACTGTATAAAAATTTCCTAGAAATATAATGTGTGAAAAAAAATAATTTCTCTGTTCATTTAATTTTTTTTATTTAATTTAGTTTAATTTTTTTTCCCTTGACACATGAAACGAGCGGCAGGGTAGCAGCAATGACCGCCATCGCTTCGACGGCGTCTATTGCTGCTGCACAGCTGCACGAAACAAGTGGCGGTACAGCGGCGATAGATGCTGTCGGTTTGACGACGTTCATTGCCACTATTGCATCTTGGCAATTTAGTGGCGGTAACCGCTGTCGATTTGACGGCGTCTATCGCTGCTGTGCAGCTGCATGAAACATGCAGCGGAACTGTGGCGATAGACTAAACCATCATGGCGCAATAGTGGCGGTAAGCGCTGTCAAACCAATGGCGGTCACTGCCGCTACACTGCCATGGTGGCAATAGTGACGGTAAACGCCGTTCGCCGCTTTTCTGCTAGATGGGCAGATCAGGCATAGGACTGTCCATGTTAGTGGCACCTTGGTGGACTGGACGACCTGTCTGGATCGGACAGTGGATACAATTTTTTAGGCTCGCTGCCTCGCCTATGTCTGAATCATACAAGTATCTTTGATCAAGAATTAGTTAATTTAGAGAGACAAAAAATACTAGGTGCGTTCAATTTCATTTAGAGATATTAACTTAGTTGACTTAACTGCCGAGTTGACTTAAACTCATCAAATATGACGTTTTGCCAAATGACTTGCTTAAGGCAATTATGCTCAGTTAAGTTGCGTTCAATATTTTCTGAATAAAATTCGTAAGTGTATAGTTGATTTAAAGTGACAGGATATGATGTATTTGACGTCATATTTATCTGTAACCTTCTACTTTAGACATCTTAACTTAAGATGAGTCATTTGCCATAACTATGACGTCCAAAACGTCATATTTGATGAGTTTAAGTCAACTCGGCAGTTAAGTCAACTAAGTTAATATCTCTAAATAAAATTGAATGCACCTATTTTAATACTGGCAATGATGTCGTCCTTATAACCATAGAAAAAACGTTAATCAATGGGGCAATTTCAAAAAGCAACTATGTAAACAAATTTATAGTAGTCAGTGTGGAGTAAAGTAGATGTTAATAAAAAATCAATTTTCGAAATTTTTGAGTAAACTCTTTCAAGTTCCATTGAGAAGAATTTATTGTTGCCCTTATTAGTTCTTGCATTCACTATAAAATAATGTACAGGAGTAAGTCAATGATTATTCGCAGTGTCTTATAATTTTTTTGGTTGTTTGTACTGCTTGTTAAATGGGTATGTGCATGAGTAAACATGGCGCATTTATTTGTGGTCACCCACTATGGTGTAAGTACCATTTCTAGTATTGATGAATTTTGGCTTCTGGTACACCTACTGTACAAAAAGAAAATGAATCACGGATTATTACCCATTTTACCTACATTACGGCGATCATAAATGCCCATGTGATGTGAACACACGCACTTTCAACAAGCAATACTTGTATAGCCATAAAAAATATTGCGGATAATTATTAACTCGCCCCTGTATCTTTTATCAAGAACCTGATTAGTTGTATTATTATATTTCTCTGCTGTGTTCTGTCGATGATGACCATCATATCCTCCCATGGCATAAATGATTTCATTTAGAGTAGCAACACTAACATAACACCTATAAGACCAAAGTAATAAAAAGTGTTTCATTGATAGTTTTTGATCTGTTTGCTCTGCAATTAAGTTCCTGTCACACTTTAGAATACACTCATAGACAAAAGGAAGCATTTTTATCAATGTGTAAACAGGGTTAGCACCCCTGGTAGAGTAGAGATGAAACAACCAAAATTAATATTTTTGTTTCATATCATTACTTCAGTATTCTCTCTTCAGTAAAAACTTAGTATTCTAAGTTTTTTTAATTAACTAAGGTAGGACATGATTGGCCCATCTACGACATTCGGCTAGTAGACACATGGCCAAATCAACCCCCTGCAAGCAGCATTTTTAGATTCCAACATTATACTGTATGTGTGTAGACATCAAGCCTCACAACTTCTTCACAATATTGGGTTTTCTATAAACTAAAATTAAAATGCATTCTGATTTCAAAATGACGAGAAATAAACTTTTATTAAAACACTACAAGCATCCCGTGGGAAATCCACAATGCTAAAAAAAATCAATTAACGTTCCGGGTGTTCCAAAAAGAAGACAAAAAGAGTAAAAATAATTTTTGAGTTGCTTTATATTTTCCCTGTAAAGGTAATGTTTCATCATTAGTATGTATTGAACTAGAAGGCCCGTGGAAATTCCACGGTTTAATTAACATTCAGGAAAAGAAATTTTTTCATTTATTATGTATTATTATTATTATGAGTGCAGAAAGTGAAAATTCTAGTTAAATTCTAGAAAATCTTGTAAAATCTTTTTGAAATCCCTCTTAAATCTTATCCCGTAACGTTTAAATTACATCAAATCTCATCCAAACCCATTAATTTTTTTTGAAATCACATCAAATTCCATTAAATCTCTAAAAATTGTTGACAGAAGTTGTAGGTCAGTGTTCCCATGCATTGCTGGGAGAGAAAACTTCCAAGCCTAGCCTCCTCGGTCTCTCCTGGGTTGTCCATGGTAGCACTTTGTTTTTCCGCTGCAGTGGTGCTAATGGGTCCTTGGGTTATCTGTCTTTTCTTCTGTTTTGCTTCCCT
>AFFK01019643.1:0-10673 GCA_000239455.1 Strigamia maritima
ACATTATGGATATACTTCTAGTTTAATCTTTCATTAATCTATCATAGATAGATTAATGAAAGATTAAACTAGAAGTATATCCATAATGTCATTACACTAAATTTTAAAAGCGTACTAATACTCAAATCTCGACCCGAAAACTCAAAAACCTTGAGTTTTTCCTGTAAAACTCGTAAATGAGCCAGGAAATCTCGATAATATCGAGCAAACAACAAAACTAGAGTCAACAAACTCACCAAAAATACAAAACTAATGCTCAAATACGCAAAAACGAATAAAAATCCGAATAATAAGGCTGAAAACTCAAAATAACCTAGAAGGTCAAATCCGATCTTTAGAAAAGCTGAAAATACGCTCAAAATAAATATTATCGCAACAATAAGCCCCACCAAAATGGCAGATAGGGAGGCACCATCTACCAGATCCTCGGGATGAAAATGTCCCTTAAGGTTAGGTAGCCTCTTAGGTGAAAATGTGAAAGGACAAATAAGTACAACAAATAAAAAGTAAAGATCTCCACTAAAGGAGCGACGTCTTCCAATGAAGGCTTCAGTGGTGACTTCCTGTGGTAATTGTTCGTGAATTTTGATCCGCAAAATCCAAAAACAGACGAAAAAGCACTGGAACTCGCCAAACTCGCTAATGTCCAAGCGGTCAAACACAAAATCCCTCGATATATGGCTCGATGTGGCGAAAATAATGCAGTTGCATCCGAAATGTCCTTGAGTCGTCCTTCAATTCGGCAAAAATGGCGTCCGGCACTATAAAGACGAAAATCCGGCAATAAAACGCCCAAAAAACAACAAATATCAGGAATTACCTGACTGTGTCTCCAGTCGGTTGGAGACACACACAAACCGCTCACGTTTTCTCCTCGCAACTCGCGATAAGACCTCGCGAACTCGAGTTGCGACCTCGCGCTCGAAAATCGCACGCAACAGGCCAAACACACCAAAAACAACCTTGCAAACATCAAAAAGTAGTGGCAAACCTGCCTGGGCCCATAACCATGTTGTAATAGTGCAGGAAATTGGTCAGAACTTGGTGTGTGAGCTGGAGACAAGGAGAGACTTGTTGCATGTACACTGTGCAATATTGCAAGTGTTAACTTTTTATTTAAAAACATATAGGTGGCGCCAAAAGCCTACGGTAGTCCATAGGTGACACCCAAATATAAAATACAATTAATACAGTGTCTCACAGGAGACAGCAAAACATAATGAATAGAAACATAATATATTAAATAAATACAAATTAAATGAGAACATAAATTAACAGAATTACTTCACATGGACCTAAGGGGGCCCTGTCCTGTCCCATCCCTAGGGGAAGCGAAGTATTTATTATGCGTATTGAAAAATGCTATCCGCTATAGTTGAATTTTCCCTTTGCGCTCCAAAGACCAAGTATTTGAAACCTATAAGAAATTTCATGCGCGTATTGAACATTCAACCGGTAAAAGAGTGAAAGCAATCCGCACAGACAGAGGTGGGGAGTTCACATCTAGTGAATTTGAGCAGTTCTTAACCTTACTTGGTGTGAGTATACAAAGAACTAATAGCTATAGCCCAGAAATGAATGGCGTGGCGAAGCGAGTAAATCGCACTGTTTTAAACAGCATTCGAGCCATGTTACTCAGTGCTGGACTGCCAAAGCCACTCTGGGCTGAATTGGCAATCACCCTGGTCTACCTAAAGAACAGGTATCCTCACTCTCATCTGGGAAATAAAATCGCTTATGTCCTGTTTTGGAAACGCCCAGTGTCCTTAGCACACTTAAAGATTCCAGGTTCCTTGGCTTATGTGCACGTGCCAAAGCCAAGTAGGTGTGACAAGTTGGAGTCACGAGCCTGGAAGGGTGTAATGGGAACTAGGGGTTTTAGGATTTGGGATCCTGTCTCAAATAATGTCTATGAGTCTAAGCACGTCAAGCTTGACGAGACCAGGTTGTACAAAGATGTTGTACAGACCCACGTAGGGGAAAGTCCATTTGAGACTAGTGTTGGTAAGAACGTTTTTGCTCGATCACCCAGTGATACTAGTGACACTGATGATGAGGATACCACACCCCCACATCCTAGGCACACGCCGACGCGTCTCCCACCTCCTATTCCAGCACCTGCAGCGCAAAAGTTTGCCGAAGATACCCCCATTTGTATCGATGCGTAGAAAGGGGGTTCCAGTTTCCACTACTCCCTTAAAGCCCACCAGAGTTGCCCATAGGGCTCTGGTGCCCAACAAGCCAGGTTGGGAAAGGGAAGAAGTCCAAAGGCAGTCAGGTGCTACTAAGGGCCAATGGGATGTTTATTACTATGCCCCGGGATTGCGCACAGCCCTGCGTAGCAGGCCAGATATTAAGGCATACTGTGAGACTAATTTGAAAGTCAAATACAAAGCAGACGACTATGACTTCAATCCCACCCATGCTGTGGATTCAGACAGCGATGACGACGCTAAACAACCAAGAGATCCAGAGGTTGAACCAGAAACTGACAATGGTGAAGCAGAGACTTATTCTGTGCGCGTTTACTGCGCTAAGGTGCCAGAGCCGTCTACCTATAAGGAGGCTATGTTGTTACCTGAGAGTGACAAGTGGAAGGCAGCTATGGCCGAAGAGCTAGATACTCTCAAGGAGAGATCAGTTTTTGAAATTAAGCCCCGTCCAAGCCATAGCTATATCCTTGGAAATAAGTGGATTCTCAAGCTAAAGCGCAACGCACAAGGTGCTATTGTCAGGTTCCGAGCACACCTTGTAGCCCAAGGGTTTAGGCAGATACAAGGTATTGACTATAATGAGGTCTTTTAGCCCTGTAGTCAACTTTGTGCTAGTCAGATTGTTCTTTTGCCTATTGGTTGTTCTACGTGAGTGGTCCGATGTTCACTTGGATGCCAAGTGTGTGTATTTATACGGTGCACTTGACTTTCCAATTTACATGGAGCTACCTAAAGGTGTCTCAACCAAGCGTCCTAACTGTGTGTGGTATTTAGTCAAAGCCCTTTATGGCCTCCACCAGTCGGGACGCATGTGGTACCAAACTCTCGATACTGCCTTAAGGCAGATTGGTTTTGAGCGTGTTTGCGGCTTTAATTGTGTGTACTCTTACAGTACACAGGCCATCCTTCTTGTCTATGTTGATGACATGGTCCTGTTTGCTAAAGATGCAACAGTCCAAAAGGATTTAATTGAAGCCCTGGGTCAGCATTTTAACATTGTAAATCTAGGCCCAGTCACCAAGTTACTAGGTGTCGAATTTAAGCGTGATGACAAACTCCTGATGCTCCACCAATCTGGGTTTATTAAGAAACTGGCAGAGGGTTACCGAGTAGTACCTAACAAACTCATCAAGGTGCCAATTACGGTGGGGACGACCCTTAATAGATGTAAAGACTCAGAGGTTGAGTCTGATTTCCCCTACAGGAATATAAATGGCTCTTTGATGTTTTTGGCCTCAAGGACGAGACCGGACATCTTGTATTCAACAATCTATTTGTCCCAGTTTAATACTCGCCATTCTTCACAACATGTCAAGTGTCTATTGCAGGTTCTGCAGTACGTTGTAAATACCCAAGATTACTGCATTAATTTCAGCAGTTGCGTTGATGAAAGCATGCACATGTATTGTGATGCATCTTGGGCTACCGATTTGGTTGGATGTAAGAGTTTTGGTGGGTACATGCTGTACATGAGAGGATGTCCTGTCAGTTGGGACTGCAAGAAGCAGACTGTTATCGCATGCAGCTCAATGAAGGCAGAGTATATTGCGTTGTCACATGCAGCAAAAGAAGGCTATTGGATCAGCTGCATGTTCGAAAACTGTTTGTTGTTCAGCTGTGTGAATACGCCTCTAATTCACTCAGACTCATTGTCATCTATTCAGTTCGCATGCAATGACATAGAGAACACGAAAACCAAACATATCCGAATAAGGTATTTCTTCCTGAGGGACTGGTTTGAAAAGGGGTATTTTTGTTTAGCCAAAGTTCCAGGGGAATATAATGTAGCCAACATTTTCACCAAGTGGGTGTCTAGTGATCAAATTAAAATGTTGTGTGGTTCTGTGATCGACCAGTTACCCAAGTAGTGTCTTTTACCTCCAAGGCACCGTATGATAAATTGATTATATGGTGCCACAGTGTTTATTGTTTTTTCATAACACATGTTTGATTTAAAGGGGCAAATGTAGGTGTTTAGTAAAACCAACATGTGATTTCAATCTAATTGTGGCTGTGTTAATATCAAAGATTGTCATAACACAGCTCTGAATGATTTTCTTTATAACAAAGACCCCTGTATTGTAATAATTGTCAATTAGGCATTTAAGATATTGTCTGTAAATTTATTTTGGCAATTATTGATCATTAACAGTTATTTTAGTATTATTAATGTGGTTAATGGTCTTGGCCAGTTTACCAAATTGGTAGTTTTTGTTTTCATGTCAAAACTGTATTTTATGCACCAATTTGGTCTATTTGTTTGTCATTTCTCCTTTTAGAGAACTGCATGTCAAGTGATCTAGATGTATGACATCAGTTCTCTATTTTACAAAGCATTTCCATCACCTAGGTGATGAGTGGCTATTTTTAGAAATGATTTAATGCTTTTATTCAGTCCGAGATTACAATTTGTCCCGGGCCTTCTACTTCCTGCCCAGGTTCAGCCAAGATGGCGCCTGTGAAGTGCTCCTGCCAATAAACAAGTTGTTCTACATGTTTGGACCGTTTAAGAGTGAGTTTTTCTCGAAATTACATGCATTAATTCACTTGCGGCATATAAGCAGTTTGTCTGCGGCCGCCGAGAGCCTTTATGCGGCCGAAGAAGTATGCAGAGTCACGTCACCGATTCCGAGACGTAGTGCGTGAATCGAAGTTCACGTACGTCAGCCAGAAGCCGCTCGTCCCACACGCGTCTGGAATTCAGTGCGAACTCCCTACATTGTACCACAGCAAAGCACCATTAGGTGCATTTTTGGTTTTCACCTCATAGCGGTATTTTTGATGTCCAGTGCGTACCAGTTGGGCAAAATTCTGAAATTACTGCCAGATACTAAACAAGGTACGAGGAACACAGCCAGCCTATCGAGTTTTGGGTTGATGGGAGTTGCGTATACTTTTGGCCGCAGCCGGGCCACCGAGTCCCGCCGAGCAATCTCGGATTTTCATCCAAAATCAAAAGTTCCAAAAATTGCAAAAATTTGATTTCCAACAATTTCTTCACCATTACGGTGCTCGTGGGTCCTGGCCAAACGTATTCCACAACATACGTTACTTGACTCGATGCAATGAGCCAAGATTAGTAAACGATTACCTATGATTAGTAACAGTTTAACAAGTAATTTCGACGCTTAAAACTAAATAAAACGAAAATGATGTCTTCATGGGCAAGAAATCAGTCCAAATAATCGGCAAAAATCTTCAAAGGTCAACGAAAATTTTCAAAGATCGACGAAAAACTTCAAATATTGACAAAAATCTTGGAATCCAACAATGGGTATCGGTAATCCACAACAGCTTGGCCACAGAATGGTTTTCTTCCAATAAATACAAATGTACTCGAAGTACTATAATCATATATTCCTTGCCTAGGAGGCTTTCGATCCAAACAAACAATTCCTAAAGAAACTGTAATTATAGAACATAAAATAAATAATAGTGTTCAAAAATTCAATAAAGATTAAACAAATTTTTTACAAAAAAAATTAAATAAATCCAAACTTCAATTAAGAAAATTTGGATCTCTAGAACAAAGACCAAAATAATAAGTTCTATTAAATAAATTTGAAAACTAATTTCAATACAATCATTCAACAAAAATAATTAACCACAATTCACTCACTAAATAAATTCCAACAATAAATCACTCAGATCAGAAAATTTCTCCAAGCTCATATAAAAAAAATTAAAGATATTTAAACAATAAATCAATAAAGTTGAAAATCAATGGCTTTAATGTTCTCATAACTACCGTACTTGGTGAAAAACAAACAGCCCAGACTCCATTGGAGCCTAGACCGGGACTTGAACCCAGATCCCCCAATTGCCGGTTGGGTGCTTTACCATTAAGCTACCTGGGACTCCAACAGAATCAGAGACTGAATGTTACTTCACCACTCCACTTCCTTCACCAGTTGATGTCATTTATTAGACAACAGACATCACTTCGTTGCCATGGACAATAAATCACAATGGCAAGTAACCCCTAGCGGGGAAACTTAGAACTACCGCATATTACCTCAGCCTCAGGTGATGTATATAAATTAGAAAACAACACGAGAACACATTGAAAATAAAGTTGATCAAATAAATAAGTTGAACAATAAATCAAATAATATGAATCATCAAAATAATTCTTATCAAAATCAATTGATAAATAATAAATGATACCATTCAAAAGAAAAATAATAAATAATTTACTAAGAAAAAAACTCACTCGAGCTAACTGAAAAACTCAATAATTAAATTAAATTAATGGGGCAAAATATTACTACTCAAATTCAAATTAATTCCACCAAGTTCCTCAAATGAACCTAGCAAATTTCCATAGATCTGATAATTTATCTCCAATAAATATCAAGGTAAACTTAAATAAATAAAATTAATTCTCAAAATAAATTTAAACATTTATAAATTTCCATTTACACCTCATATACGTATGCACACTAATTCCAATCACATGAATCTCAAATTATCATAAATTTTCCTCTAAATATTAATAAAACAATAATTTAACAATAAATTCTCAAAAATTAATCAATATCACTCTTTGGGTTTCTCTAAGACATGAAAACAACAAAACATATATCACGGACCGGTATGTCACAATGCGTTTGAAAGATGCTTGATACCCCGAAAACGAGAGAGCCCTGGTTTGAATGAGGCCCTGAATGGTTACAGAACTATAGGCGTTCGTAACCACCGCATTCGTGTCGATTGATACAAATAAAAATGTAGTTCAGGTTGATATTATCTTACTCTCTAAAAAGAACGCCGTTTAAAACCACCTAATCACTTAAGAAGTGAGAGAATAGAATCTAATCTAAATTTAGTATCACTCAAAGGCGGAAGCCTAATTTGGAAAACAAGATGGCAGATCCCAAACTAAACTATTTCAAGCAAAGTGAACATTCTTCTTGCCTTTCTGTCCGTATACAATTTACTATTATTCTGACCAGGTCCAGCCAGGTTATGCGCCACATAAATCCTAAAAATACGCGTGAATACTTAGAGAAGAATGCAGAATGGAAACACATGAAAACACAGCTGAAAATGACCTTCAAACAAGGGTGAAGGGACCAGGCCTCTACTAGTTGTGTGCTGTTCGCTAGCAGGAGAGAGAGTGAACTCCAAAAACTCGGAAATATACATCAAAAACTCATACTGCATCCTCATTGGTCCTCAGAAAGTGAGAAACCAACGAGAGTGCAGGAGTAGTATGAGTCACTCACTTAACATGCACAATGTCGGGTCATTCCAATTGTAGGACCAAAATAACACAAGGGGATTACATGACAAATAAGTACAGTCATCACAAACGGCCAGACACACAAATGGATAAACACAACACAAAAAACAAGACATGTAAATTTGTTAAAAGCATAAGGTTTATTAGAGGAAACACAAAAGGAACGCGTAAACACTTTTTACACCCGTGACACGCCCCCAGACCTGGATGTTTATTGAGGGTCAAATCAAAAACACTATTGAAAAAAACAATCACATCAAAAATAACGCAAGTTAAAAAACAACATATTAAAAAGTAGTATAAAACCATGAGTATGACGATATAAAAATTTCGTAGCAATGATCACAGCAGCTCAAAGAATCAAACATAGTCACTAACGCGTATAAGTAATGAAAATCGCAAACATAATGAAAATCTAAATCATAAATATTACGACATGATTATTGATACTAAGGATGCACCAACTGGTAAAGGTAAGCACACCCAACGAGTTGTCCCAACCGATATAGGTAAGTAGACTGGCTAGTAACGATAACATGACGTACAAGAATTCAAAACAAAAATCAAAACACTCATTAAAAAGAAAAAATAACATGGGAAATCCCCGTCAACACAAAAAAAACACGCACACGCGTTGAACTCCAACACGTGCACCAACACAAAAAATAACGCCCAAATGAAAAAAACACAAATATACAAAAAATAATACACCACACAAAAAAAACACTGAGCACTTAGTCACTTCCGGTAGGCACACACAAAAGTTAAACATATCGCAAAGTCTGATGGAGGTCTACTTAAAAGTTGTTAAAATTTATTAAGTCACATTCGGTAAAAAACTTCGTCAAAATTGGGTAAAGTCACGATCGATCACTAACGCTTAAACACACTCCCGGGTTCCGTCACACCTATTCCAGAATGTTGACGCCCACAGCTTCCAAAATATACTTATACAAAAGTTCGTTAAGTTTGGTGATGATGGCGTCAATAAATCCAAACTATTTTGGACATGCAACGCATCCAATTCCCGCGTAATTAGCTTCTCCAGCACGACAATATCGTTGTCCGAAAACGAAAAGATTAATTCCGTAAACACATCAGGTAAACAAAAATCTTCTCTTAGGATCCCCGCACACAAATCCAGCCACAGTCCGCTGGTTTGTATATTAATAAAGTGATGAGGAGATCGTGGCGTTGGTATATGCCACTCCAACTCACCAACAGTGAAAAAACGACCAATGTTCTGCCGTCCCCACGTATCCTGGGACACCGCTCTAACGCTTCTTCTCTTTCTACCGCGAGCAGCAATTTCGTCCGTCAAATCCAGGAAATTGAATACACAGCCCGGACTCTTGGCTGCGGCGCACCGCTCCGCACACTCATCCATACGCATCCCTCGCAACTTCAAAACCCGACGCGGTTTGGAGACCGTGGGCTGTCGTATTGAATTCAGCGTCACCTTCCGCCCAATCGGACCCAAAACCACGCGAATCGGCGAAATCTCCGGCTCGGCATCCTTTAACAATAACGCGTCTGCGAAACGTGCCGGTGGCAGCAAAACCATCGGCGCTTGGTCACTCATGATCAGCGTGTCCGCCGACGCAGTTGACCTTGAAGCCGAAGACACAGTTGATGCAATCGACGCCGTCGAAGAAACACTTGGTGAGATAGATGCAGGTATCGCGTCCAAAATCGGAGAAATTGGTGGTCCCGACGAGATGAATGATACAGACAATGGCGCTATCGGCTGCGACAATGGAGGCATCGCCCGCAACTCCTGAACGGTGGAAGACGGAAACCCAATAATGGGCGGCAAAATCGGCGGCGGTGGTGGTGGTAACTCCATCCGGCACGACTTCTGCTCTGGCAACGGTGGTAATTCGTCCACCCGTTCCAATTCTAAGACGGGTGCCAACGACATTGACGACAACGACGCCTCCAATTCCAGAACATCAACAGCGCCCGGAAGCTCATTCGGCAACGGTGCCACAGCAATAACCCCGACACACTCCACGTCAGCGGGCCCAACGGGCGCGACGGAGATTTCCTCGACACGACACGGTGGCGGCGCTGACGCTTCGTATTCGATGTTATCATCCATCAGCGCCTCATTCCAACGCGTTGGGCCGTCCAGATCAAAACGAGGAAACTGGTCTGTACGTGGAGTATACAATTTCATCTTCTCCGGATGTTCACGCAACGCCTTCTGCTCCTTATTTCGTCGAATCTCGACGGCCAACAAATGTAGTCGCTCCCGCCACTGTTCCATCGACTCATTTTCACCTCGCGGATATCTTTGCCGATGGCCTGGCAACTCATCATATACCTGCCCGAGTGGCGCTGGCAAATTTAACGCATCCGCCCCGACTCTTCGACGCAACTCCGCTTCCTGTTGTTCCATACGACTCAAAGTATAAGTTGAGCGTAATGGCGGCAAAGAGGGCTTCACTTTCCGCGGGACAATGGGACGAAACTCCCCGGCGGCTGGTCTCGCCGGCAAACGCATAACTGCCGCTGGCAATGGTGGTGGTTCCAGCGCAAGCGTGATATATGAAAAAGCAGGATTGGGATACTGCCAGTTTAACGGGCAAATTCCATCTTGAATCGCACGCTCAACAGTATTCACCCAAAATACCTCGTGCACGCGTTGAAATCTTCGAACATCCGTGGCAGTCCCCTGCAACGCTTGCAGAGGAAGGGGCAAATACCAATTCTCGAGAGTCCGTCTATTCATTTCCGTTCGACGTAACGCCAAATACTGCAGCCGACGCATCCAGATTTTAAACCTGTTTCGGCGAAGCAGTCCACAGCCCTCACTCGAAACTCGCCCACACCACTACCTCCTGGACAAATTTCAAAATTTGGAAAGCTTCTGTCCATCGGGTCATCCGGATGATAGGGTGGTATAAATCAAATCAAATCAACAAAAGAAAACGCGTAAAATAAACCTGAAAAATAATCAAAATAAATTAAACACGGATTAAAAAATATCAAGTTGAAAATTCCGAAATTGAACAGTTCACCAAATCAAATTAATTTACGACCATATTCTCAAATATTACGACTTATATAATTATGGAAACGTACATAACAACAGAGTATGGCTAGCTAAACCATACAAAAACAACCTGTAACGTTCACACAACATAGAGTCAGAAAATCACTTTTAGGGTTAGCGCCATCTAACGGCAAAAATCACAAGTGCTTGAACATGA
>JH431567.1:0-31428 GCA_000239455.1 Strigamia maritima
CTGAAGAAGATAAGGTTTATAATACTCAGGATGTGAGATTCATTGAATCTTCGTATGCTGATGCAACGAGGAATTCTATCAGTTTTGGACCGGATGATAATGGGAATCGGGGAAAATCTGTTAAACCAACTCCTAACCCCAAAGTAACTTTGCCTATCCCAACTTCTTCAATTCCAAAGGTGGTTGTTAAAGATGAGGGGCAGTCAGGGTCTATGGGTTATTGGGATAGAGTGGTCAAACAGCGTCCAACTACAGGACAGTATCCTAACCGTTATGATGCTACCTTATCATACCAGGGCCAGAAATTTCGTTCAGCTAAATCAGTTATAAAATATTGCGAGGACAATAAGATTGATTACTCGAGGGAAAGTGTTAAGGATTCCTTCAAGTACAACAATCCCTATGTGGGTCCATGGGACATACGAAATGTTGGCGACGGGGGGGCGACGGATTCTCCTGATGCCGATTCACCTGATGAATCACACGTGTCGTCAACATCCGTATCTAATTTGGTTGATTTGGCTGTTTACTTCGAGGGTTTGGAATGTTCCAACGTGGATTTGGCAAACCCACTTACGTATTCCGAGGCCATAGCTTCTCCTGATAAGTCTGATTGGGAAACAGCTATGGGTGACGAAATTGAGACTCTCAGAGAGAGAATGTTTCAAAGTAAGTTAATAAGACAACCACAAATGAAGATACTAGATCATAAATGGGTTTTTGTTCGTAAGAAGAATACTGAAGGCAAGGTCATACGCCATCGCGCACAACTTGTTGCGAGAGGTTTTCTGCAAAACTATGGTACGGAGTTTACCGAAGTATACAATCCTGTCGTCAATTTTATTATTGTTAGGTTGTTCTTTGTTATTCTAGTATTATTTCTTAAGTGAGTCGATACACATTTAGATGTTAAATGTGCCTTTCTGTACGGTGATCTGCCTGAAGACATTTATATGTCTATTCCTGATATTTTGGGTGTTGGGAAAACTAACGTTTGGAAGTTGACCAAATCTTTATATGGTTTAAAGCAGGCGGGTAGACAGTGGTATTTAAAACTAAATGATGAGATAATCAATCTAGGTTTTGTGAAATTTACTTCCACTCAATGCGTATACAGATTTAAATGGGATGCCATTATTTTATTTTATGTTGATGATATTCTTATTTTCGCCAAGAATGATAACATTAAGTTACATGTTATTAACTTATTAAATAAGTCTTTTAAGTGTGTAGACTTGGGAAAGACAAAACGTTTCTTGGGGATTGACATCATTCGAGAGAAAGAAGGTATTAAGTTCAGCCAGACTTCTTATATTGAGGAACTATCTAAACGATTTAGTAATTATATTTTCAAGAAGGTTGCCGAACCATTTAAGGTCGGTTTCGATCTAGCTGAATTGAACCTTGAGGGTGATGTTTTGGATGCGAGTCAGTATCCATATCGAATGATGGTTGGCATATTATTATTCATATTTGAGGTATACTAGGCCAGACATTTCAATTGCGATTGGTATTCTAGCGCGTTACAACGCCAAACCGAAGCTTATACATTGGAACTGTATAATGCACTTATGGAATTATGTCATTAGTACGAAGGATAAGTGTATCCATTTGAGTGGGAATTCTAACCTAAAAGTTAATTGCTATGTGGACGCAAGCTGGGCGACGACTATACCAGTTAGAAAGTCCGTAACAGGTTATCTAATAATGATTGGAAATAATCTAATTCTTTGGCGGACAACAAAACAAAGTTTAATAACGATGAGCGCTATGGAAGCAGAGTTAATAGCGCTGTCTGAATTAGTTAAAGAAGTTATCTGGTTTAAGCGTTGTTTAGACGAAGTACGTAATGTTCAAAATTTAGATTTTGGAGGAATCGTAGTAAATTGTGATAACCAAGCCGGTATGCATTTTATACGAAACGATGTTGAAAACTCCAAAACTAAGTATATTGATGTTAAACTGCAATTTGTTAGAGAGCATTACAAAAGCCATTTATTTAGTCTTAAGTATATTTACACTAAGAAGAATTTAGCTGATATACTGACTAAACGTGTAAATAGAGAAAAGATAACAGAGCTGTGTAAATATTTAAATGAATATATTTGATTGTTTGTTTTATTAAAAGAATAAATTCAAACGGGGGAAATTGTTGATATATTTCAGTTTTATTTTGAATTTGTTCTATTTATTAATGTATTATTATGTTTTATTTATGTTACCAGTAAGTCACTGTATTATTTGTATTTGGAGTTATTTTATGTATTGGCCATCCAAAGCCTCCGTAGGTTTTTGACACTTGTTGTCATGGTTTTTAAATAAAATTTAGCACTCGCGTTCTTGCGTTTGTTCTGCACACACCTGGCTCTTTATTTCTGCATGTCAACACTGGATTCTACTCAACTTTGCTATATTTCAACAGTATATCGTAATTTTGTTTTTGCCGAGATCGCCGATGCTCCTCGCTCGTTTGTAGTTTTGTTTGATCCGGTGTTTTAGCATTTAACGATGAACTAATTTGGGGAATTTTGGTTTGGATACGTCTACCAAATAACAGTTCTGCCGGTGAAAATCCGTTTGCTAAAGGTGTCGCCCTGAATTGTTGTAATGCTTGATACGCGTTCCTCGACTTTTTTAAACTTCATTTAATTATTTTTACGATTGATTCGATGAACCCATTACTTTAGGGAAACCTGGGACTACTCGTGATGTGTTTGAATCCTACTTCATGCGCGAATTTTTTAAACTCCGAATTTTCTCCTGATGCGAAGTGGGTGCCGTTATTGTGGTCGTATGACCAGCATTTTAGTTGAAACATTTGCATCCATTTAATTGTTCTTGTACTTTTCTGTTCATAAATCTTATTTAGGAGAGTGATCATAAATTGTGTTGATCACGGACTAATATTAGAGGTATTAGTTGTATTTACAGTAATTCGTATTGTTCAGTGATCACGTGTGGTTTGGGATTCTGGTCCTGATAGTTTTAAGCGTTGATAACTATCAGAAATCCAAAACAATTGTAGTGATTAATTTGGAAAGTATTTTTAGACTGTAAATATTGGTTAACCGGATTGACAATTGTATTTATCTATTATGGAAGTGTTTTATAGATTATGACATGTGTTTCCTAATTTAAGTCCCCTAATAACCGAAAGTGACAATAATGACTTGATATGTGACATCTGTTAGTGTTTGTTGATGTCGTCTGCGCAATCCAGATGTAGCAGACGACATAGCTGTTTATTTGAGTGACTGGCAACAGGTGGCTTGTCTGGGTGACATCACCTGCTGTCAATCAGCTTTTAGTGACACCAAGTCAGGTGTTCACTCTCTAAAAAGTGTGCCAAGATGGTGGCACGCGTGCCAAGTCGGCATGTCTGCCTTTTTATGGAATAAAACCAACGTGAGTTTGTTTCTCTTTCGTTTAATAATTGTGTGTGCTCATTGCGGCGACCGTGCATCTATAAACGGCGTCCATGTGGAAGTTTCGTTGACTGAGCGCCGCCGAGAAGTCACAGACGACGTATGACGAATTTTGTTCAGTTCGTGGGTCGACGGGGATCGAGAAAGTACCGTGCCGCCCGACGACGTTGAATTTCGGCAGGAAAAACGAAAAGTTGCGTCAGAATTTTGCAAACGAGTTTTGGCCGTTTTTGCACGTTTTTGGTCGTGCAAACTTAGGATTTGGAGCTTCGACCGTTTTCAGTTATCACTAAACACAATCTCGGGGGTCCCGTGAACCGAAAATAAACTATCCAAATGTGTAATTATCGTTTTCTCGTGCAAACTTTTTAACGTGAAAACAAATGGAAACCGTGAATAATAATCCGTAACTAATAAGTACCAATTTGAGTCTAATTTAAATAAATCCAATCCAACTTTTTGCCACGGATATTTTGGAAATTCTCTGTCTTTTGTTGGCCACCCTTCTTGACAATATTTTATTAGTTGTCCACACTCGTCGCCCTCTTGTTGTTTTGTAATTATCTCCGCCAATCTTTCGTCAGATACTGCTAGTTGACTCGTTACCCCGTGAACAAACGTTGAAATTTCTTCGTCTAAATCGAAACCTCGATATTGAATGTTTTCCCAGAAAAACCCATTGTTTTTAAAATGTTCTTCCCCCTTCCAATGGTCCCTTTGATGGGCGGAGCCGAACGTCTGAAAAATAATCATTGTAAGTATCTTTGGAGATGCATGTTACATCTGCGCCGGTGTCGATTTTGAAAACCAATCTCGCATTCCGTATTTCGACCGACACCCTTCAGTGTGGTGGAATGATTTCCTTCCTTTGCACTGGATTCACTTTTGCTCGAACTGACCCCAAATAAAATCCATCACCATTGTCGTCGTTTGAATATTCCGCCACCGGTCTCACTTCTGTCTTCCTCGTTCTGCACATTCTTACGTAATGACCAGTTTTTCCACAACCTGAGCAGTTTACCCCGCTTGCTGGGCAACGACCCGTGAAATGTTTGGGGAATCCGCATCGACTGCATCTCATTTGACAACTCGTTTGGTTGTTGCCCCCCTTTTTCTCCCCGATCTTGTCTCCCGTATTGTTTGTTATTTGGCCGATCTTGTCTCTTGTATTGTTTGTTTCTCGGCTGATCTCCTTTCGTGTAAACCTTGTCAACTTCGATTTTAATTTTCGATTTTGTCTCCGAGTTTCGTTGCAATTCCGGTTGTTGAGCTTTGATCTGTTCGTATTGTCGCGCCATTACTACTGCTTTATCAAATGTCAAATCGTCGACCAACTGTAATTTTTCCGATAATTGTTTACTTTTAACTCCAATAACAAAACGATCGCACATTAACATTGCTCGAACATCCGTAACTTTTTCCAATCCACAATTTTCCGATAATGCGTAAATGTCTGTCGCGAATTGATCAATTGTTTCGTCTTCTCTTTGAATTCGTGAATTTAGTTTAGCTCGTTCGAAAATGTAATTCCTCTTTGCAATAAACCGATTCGTGAACGCGGCCAACACTGTTTCAAACGTTTTTTGATCGTCATCCGATAATTTGAGAGCGTCGAAAATTTCATTTGCATGTCCGCCCATACAATACAACAATGCGCCAACCTGATTTTCTTCTGGTTGTTTGGATAACCCTGTTATCAAACGATATTGCATAAAAATCCGCTTCCATTGAACCCAGGAAGCTGTGTCGGCAAAATTAAATTTTTCTGGCGCCGAAAACGTGTTATTTGACATCTTACAATGATGTGATCCTTAAATAAAAATAATAACTAACTAACCGTCGTTTCTACCGCTGCCACCATGTGTTGTTATCGAATGTAAGTAACTAAAGAAGTGTTTTATTGTCAATATAAAATGGGCTTATATACAGCCCTAGGATACGTCGTATGTACGTGTACGTATACGTAATTGGTTTTAAGGCTGACCTATCAGCACAGTTATAATACGCCTAAAATTTTAAACTGAAATCTACTTTATTATTTAACAGCTAGAGTCCTGGCTTTCCCGAAAAAACAAATTCCTCTTTCTTTTCATAACGTTGACAATAGATGGCACTCCAAATCAGCATTACTAAAAATAAAATTAACAACATATATTTTTTTTTATTTCGTCAAACATTCCTGCACTAAAAAAATAATTTTAATACAGAATTTCCTCATTCTTGTATTATGGTAATACAATGAAATAAAAACCAATAAATAAAAAAAATAAACAAAAGATTATTGGATATTTCAACACAGAAATCAATACTAAATGTTTATTTAGTACGTAACCAGAACGTAATACATAAAAAAAAGTTTTTATTAAATAAACTTTAATTTGAATTCTAACAAGATCTAACCTTCAAACGCCATTCAAATACTCAATGCAAATAAAATCTTGAAAATGACCCTGAGTCAAAGTGCGATAAAACTCCCTTGATGCGACAACGGGGCTTTGAACAACACTTGGAACGCGGTTTATTTTTGGCAACGTTCATCAAAAAGCAGCACGCTCACACCCGTCTCAAATTTCCTCTTATTTGAACAACGCACCGTATCCGTGTCTGCACAACGAATAAAATTTGCCTCTGATTCAACCGCAACTGATCTCATTTTGCTCATTCTTTACAGGGTGATTTCTGCCATCATCGATAGAGTCAGGAAAAGTTATTCAAAAAAAGGGGGACCCCAGATTATTCCCAATGCCCACGTTGGCGTGTGGCGCCCTCTACTTTCCTCCGCTTCCTTCTGAGTTGGTTCAACATGGCAGTTGATCCAGCAACCGCGGCTTTTCGGTGAACAAGATAGAAGCGGCGTGACTCCACTTCTAGTTGATTACATTATTCTCTAGTTGGTGTTCCAGCTTAATACAATCTTGCCCGTGCCAGAAGATGAGCAATGGATTTATTCGTCGACTAGTGAGTGAGCTATTCCACCACAAGTGTTCTGCTGAACGGTAAGAAAATCGTTCTAGTGCCCAGCACTGTTAGCATGGTTTGGCTTCGCGTGTAGCGACCTTGATGCTGTCCAGCAATCGAAATTCACATGCGAATGAGCGCGTGCATGGTTCTAAGGTTGACGATTATAGCATCATGTAAGCTGCCCCTTGTCCTGCGCCAATCGGCTCGCTGGCGGGACACGCTTTTGCCGAGTTGCGCTCGTACTACGAGCAGACGACGATCTCCGCAGCATCCCTCCATGCGCGATGACGCATCATCACGGTGCGTTCCGACTTAGCGGCAGCACGCATCCATGCGGCGGGTGAGGCTTTTCGCCAATGAATTTGTGAAAGTATAGACATTTATAGTCGCAATTAAATACTTCTTGATCGTTACGCACGATTTCTCGTATGCTCTGCGCTATAAAAATCAAGTTTAGTGTTCATATTTTTATCAATTTGTTATTAATGGTCCATGCGGTTTATTTCATTTTTACAAACAAGCACAAAAACAAATTTACTAAACTTTCCACTTTACTGGCTTAGTTGCGTAATGCTTTTTCAAAAAATTCCTTCATTTTAAACCTGGCACTCGTTAACACAAGAATATTTGCTTCCTAAATTTAGTTACGTAAGTTTCCTGCTGAAATACGTCGTTTAATTTTGAAACACACTTCGAAAAATCTGGAACATGGCACGAAAAAAATTCAATAGAAAAAAAAACGAGTAGGTAAAATTAAATGGCGCCGTTTTTCTAGTACATAAGATGCTTTAAGGAACAGAAATTCACCAAATGTTTTAGTCAAAAAAAAAAAAAAAAAAAAACGGTTAGTTATTTTCCCCCTTTGGTGCCATAAAGTCATTTCAAACATCGTCAAAAACATGCTTTGAAGGCCAGCATTGAAAATCTGTTTTTATTATAATCCGAGCCGGGCGGGCATCCGTTCATAAATCTCGCATCTTTTTTTTTTAACTTCTCCCTATAAAATGGCGCCACTGTTTCTTAGCCTCCTCTCACAACTCGAGTTTATTCTTCTCTCGCTTTGCCTACTTCAACAAATTTGTGAATGAGTCTCACTAACTAAGCAAATGGAGTTAAGTATAGAAAAACATTTACTTGATGAATTGATGCATTTCAATGATTAAACTTACTTAAACTTACTGCAGTAGAATCTTGAAAATGCAAACAAACACTTTTTAATTAGCCTAAAATAACTTTAATGCTTTAAAAGCCAACTAAAATAAAGTAATTTTCATGATATCACTTCATTTTTGCATACTTTACACCCAAGTTTAAGATAATTAATTAAACTATGTTTTCTAATTTGTGGCAGTGTCGTCGATTTATCGCCTGTTTAAATGCCCCAATAAGATACATGAGTCATTAGTTTTTTATCCTTCCACTAGTCTTCTTTTCCTTCATTAACATACTTAAAGGGAAGAAGAATACCGGAAGTCAAACTCTAAGCCCAGTGCCAAACTCGAACAGAGAAAAAGAAGAAAGATTTAAATATCCTGAGCGAATAATATAAAACCGTAAAATGCTTGCCTAAAGCAAGTATTCAATCTCCACCCAAATCTCATACAAACATCATAAAAAAAAATCTTCAGCATGTTTTTTGACGACAAAGAGGATAATTTGTAGAAGCTATTTATACGTAGTAAAAATAAGCTCAACCGTAGCTGTGTGCATTTTCTTAGTATAAAAAAAGAAAGAAAAAAAATGGGTAATAAGATGAGATGAGTGGGTGAAGAAACACCATAAATATTTAAAGCTTCATTCATGCTGGAAAAGTCGTCGTGTAAGTGTAAGCTTTATCCTCCCCGAGCAACATCAGGATATTATCGAGAAAAACTATCACAGAGCTTCCAAAACTTGTACTTCTGCCCACTGAATACCTCGTGATCTCTACACGTAGTCTGGCAGAAGAGCATCAATTCTTTTGCTTCTGGCTGCACAGACAAGTGTTGAAAAGAAAACGAATACAAGGGATGAAGAAGAAAACAAAATACAGTGAAACTTGAAGATGGTGTTTGTTTGCAAGAAAGTTGAAAAGCAAAAGTAAAAAAAAAAAAAAAGAAAAAATTTGTCTAACAGCAAATTTTCTTTTTTGCATTAACTGTAGCATGACGAGCATAAGAAAGCACTTTCTTTAGCTTACTTTACTGGCTCGGTTTCGAGTGAAGTTTTCGTATGGTCAGCAGCTGTTTCCTCCAAATAAATTATTCTCGCCTCTTTGTTTTTTCTCTTTTCTACTTGTAATTCGTAACAGACTTTTTTATTTAGTTTTGTTTTTTTCACACCAGAAACTATTTGTGAATATTAGTTGCTGAAATCTCACTTCAAAACATTGCCATAAATTCTAAAATCAATTTTTTCTAACAAAAAAATAACAAAGTTTTCTTAAATTTCACCCATAAAAATTTCTCACTCGAATCTACTGTATACACGTACATCCGAATGGAAAATTTTGTTTGTTTGTTAACTTGAGGTAAAAACAAAAGATATAATAGTTTTGGGTTAATTAGTTTTGCTTCCCACAAAACAAGAACAAGTCTAAACAACATTCAAAAAATATTTTTTATAAACATCAGAAATGTTGATTCAATATAAGAGCGTCTTTTTTAATCAACATTTTTTCAACATTAAAAGATGTTGATTTAACATTAAACGAATGTGCATATCAACAACCGATATTTCCACTGTTTGATTGTTGTTTCTGAGTGTTGATTTAACATCTAACAAATGTTGTCTATGAACACAACATTCAAACATTCGATCCACTTCAAAAATGTTGATTCAACATTGGCTTGTTTCATGGGAATATCGGCTGTCAATATGCAACATTTGTTTAATGTTAAATCAACATCTTGTTATGTTTGAATGTTAAACAAATGTTGGACTTTCTTATATTGAATCAACATTTCTGATGTTTATAAAAAATATTTTCTGAATGTTGTTTACACTTGTTCTTGTTTCGTGGGTTTAAATATTAGGTGCATTAAGGAACTAAAACATTTTCATGTTTTAGTTGTTTCCCTCGTTTCGTTTCCTGAAATGTTTTCTGAAACGTTTTCGGAAATGACGACATATTTCAGGAAACGAAACGAGGGAAACGACTGAAACATGAAAATGTTTTAGTTTCTGAATGCACCTAAAACATACACAAAACACACAAAACTAGCCACACGCAAAACTCGTTTTTGACGAGTTTAGTTCCTGAATGCACCTACTGTAAGCTTGGTTTAAATTTCTTAGCGCTTGATCATCAGATTAATAAGATTTGTAAACAACAAAACACAATAGAAATCGGCACTGAACCAAATTACTTTAAAAAATGTTTAACTTAAGTAAAAACATTTTTTTAAACAATTGTTAAACTGTTGACACAAATATAAAAACACAATAGGTGCATTCAGGAACTAAAACCTTTTCATGTTTCAGTCGTTTCCCTCCTTTCGTTTCCTGAAATGCGTCGTCATTTCCGGAAACGTTTAGGTTTAAGCCGAGAAACGCGCATGCACGAGACACGAGTTGTGTCTTACAATTGCGCACTCGTCTGCGCAGCATCTAACTCTACTGTTGTAGAGTTAGATGCGCCATTAGATCGGCGCCATTTGTTTTGAAGCTAAAACGAATCTAAAACGAATCTAAAACGCAGCTAAAACTTGCCTAAAACGCAGCTAAAACGTGCCTCAGATTTTCACACTCAGAATTATACACAAAACATACACAAAACACACACAAAACTAATCACTCTCAAGACTCGTTTTTGACGAGTTTTAGTTCCTGAATGCACCTACTCAGAATTACACACAAAACATACACAAAACACTCACAAAACTAACCACATGCAAAACTCGTTTTTGACGAGTTTTAGTTTGTGAATGCACCTAATGTACAGAAGTGCAGAAAACAGAATTTATCGCAAAGAAATGAAATCATTTCTGGAACAAGTGCATAACTGTTCCAGTTTTTCTCCGAAAAAGGTTTATTTATTTGAATTTTTTATTGGTCATTTGATCACTTCAAGCATGTAATTTGAAAGGATAATAGTGAAAAAGAGTGCTTGGAGCAATATTTGCTCTCACAACAATCTTTCCATATTTATTTCCGTTGTAAATTGGCGAAGGTGTCATATGAGAGTCACATCAAGGCAACAGCTTTTGTGTATATCCACAAGGCATGTCACTTTTACGACGTCATCCGTTTCTATTACACATTTCACACATTTGCCAATGGAACTTCAACACTGTATTTGTAGTTTTGTACCCTCAAGAAAGAAAAAAAAGTTTTTAGATTTCAATAGACATCGAGCATCATTACACAGTCATCAGAATTCAAATATGAGAATTTGTATTTCATCCTTGGTGCTTTAAGCATGAAACTCGGAGAATAATTTGCAATTTACTAAGTCAAGCGACAAATTTCGACATTTTTTATTCCCTCCCAGTTATTGAAACAAGTGATGAGGGAATTGAGGCAATGAAAGAACCAATGGATCAATAACGGATGAATCAACGTTTCATATCCCCGATAACACTCCCACTCCTTCTAACCCAAGCTCTACATCTTCACAAACTACTTCGTATTCCTCTTGTCAAAACTACGAAATTAACAAATGTAATTTTATTGTCACAGCCGCTCAATTTTTTTGACTAGCATCGTTCATCACGTGTTCTGTCATCCTCCTCTCATTTTTATCAACAGCAGATACTCTTAAGATGAAGTTTTGCGATAAAAAAAACCTCATCTGCCGACTCCGTCCACGTTTCACTTTACATCAAAAGTAGCAAACTAAATTTTGCCGATCATTATCAGTTAATTACATTTAAACGAATTAAAACGCTCGTAATCATACAGCGTGAACATAAAAAGAAATGTTTCCAAATGTGGTTTGTAGGGTCGATGCCTTGTTGCACAAACTAGATAGTATTTTCTTTTTGGATTGTCAATTGTAATTGATTTCCATCAATACAATATTTTCAAACTGCTGTTTTCATAATCTTTGACTCCAATAATGTCTCAACTCTGACGAGTTAAGATAACATACAGCCATTGATGTCCGGTTTCAACTTATTGATCCAATTCAGTCTTCCGTCGGATTTATTCTAATCAGAGGCCGAAGGAAAAGGAAAACAACCCATTTGATGAGATTTTTCATCTGTCGTGTTACTTTTCTCCGCATGGCAATATTGGATAAAATGAAGCCTCCTGCAGTTCTTTTAACCTTTGGAGTGGACTTTTTATTCACGCCCACTGAGTTCCAATTGTCCACAGTCATGTCCACAAAACACAATGAGGTCCAGTCTCAAGAGCATTTCCAGTTATTGCAAGATATTTATCTGTTTAAGACATTACAGGATCAAATCTTCCAAAACATGCAATAACGTACATTAAAGATGTTTTTTTTTGTCAAACCATTTAGTGTAATGACAAGTTGATTCAAAAAATGAATGATGAAGTGAGAAAAAAAATTATTTTTTATCTATAGTCGATTTGATCCCAATAGCAAACACAATATTTTTCCACCTTAATTGACACGATATTGCCTTGCGACAAGACGGGGAAAACTTTGTCGTTCAAGAAGGTAAAGTGGAATTATGTGGGTGGAGGATTTACTCCGGCTTATCACCGACACAATGAAAAAACATCAAACACCACGAGAAAAGGTCAGCAGAAAAAGAAAAAAAAACAAGGAAAAAAAACTTAGAAAAGTGTCTGAAAAGAAATCAAACGTTCGACAAATGTCCATGTAAGAAACTTTCATTTACTTGTCATCATTTACCAGCAATTGATCGGGGTTTACACTCTAGTCCCGACATTTTTTCGTGGGTAAATCTTTCCCCAAATGCACTTCCATAAATAATTTTAATTTCACCTGTCAAGTCCACAAGATGACAAAGAGAAGAATTCGTTATCCTCCAGTGAGGGTCGGAACGCCCATCTCCAATCTCTAACTTTAATTCATGTAAGGACCATTACACTTGTTTTCTATTTGCAAGCCTCGTCCGGATAAAACATTGCACCTGTCTGCACCTCATTCTTCACTCATTCGATACCATTTAGCACAATTTACCAGCCGCAATTCAAAATCAACATGCATGAAATTAAAAGCAGGGCTATAGCAATTATATATTTCTCTAATTATAAGCTGAAACTATAACTATATTCCTTCTGCGCCCTTTTAACATTCTGTCACCGCACAGCAAGCGACTTGGGAAATTTCATTCACCATCCCTATCGGCTCATTCTCAGAGGTGGTCTTGTATGGCAGTGGAAATACGTGCTTGGGAACCTGGGATCTTAGTAAGATGGTCTCTAACCGGTTCACCCCCACTCCCTTTGGTGGGTGTTGAACAAGTGAAAAACATGCTAGACTCGTATTATTGGATCGTGGACACCGTTTAAATATAGAAAAAATATCCAATGTATAAATGAGTTTATATTTTAAAACGAGAATATCGATTAAACTCTAAAAAATAATTTAAAAAAAAAAAAAAAAAAAAAAAATAACTGAAATTAAAAAAAATGAAGTTCGTGCTGTAGTCGTGGAGTATTTTCGTGACATGCAATCTGACAAACCGTTTGCGACTTTAGTATGTCCGCTACATTTGTGCTAGGAACATCGAGAAGATTTTAGAGGTGAAGTAAGTCGTAAACTTCTAACTGACCTCTTCGTCAATTCTTCTGCCTCACCGAGTGTTCCAAGGACGATGACAGCAGTCAAAGCCGACGATTGTTTCTATCTTTTTCGATTGTCTTTTGTTTCGCCATGACCTGACACGCTCGCCGAGAGAACTGGGACCGAAGGGACTGATTTATACCAAGCGATTCACAAACGGCATAAAAGCGGTATTTGTCTCCTTTATTAGGTTTGCGCAGAAACGACAAAGAAACAACATGAATGAAAGAAACTCTGTGGCCATAATAGATGAAAATAGAAAATAAGCCACCTAGACAGAAATATTATGGTATGTCAAGCGATTACACTTTGTTCAGCAGTTTTCTCGTTAATGTAGAATCACTTTCAACTTTCAATTCACCAACATGAGAATCCAATAGTCGTAAATTTTCCCAACTATCTACAACGCAAGATGAAACACCATCTACATGTCGTGTTTCAATGTAGACCGTGTTTCATGATCAATCTAAATTTTACTACTCTTAAGTCTTGACAATTTAAATTAAAAAAATAAAATAAAATAAATAAAAAAATATATACTTTTACTTCAAATATTTGGACGGCAAGACAGGTATAAGATTAACATGAATGAATCCGTGTTTGCTCATATCAATTACGCTTCAAATCGACCCGATAATTATAATTTCATACGGCATTTAATATCAAAATTACCGTACTTAATTTTCATTTGAGATCCTTTTACTACTTTAACATGCAGCAAATTAGCTTCATAATTTTTACCGTCCCCTCCAATTCCAAAAATGTCAAATGATAAATGATTTGCATTTAATAAAAAAGAAGGGAGGGAAATTGTAAATTAACTAGACAATTTAATGCATATAAATATAGTAAATCTTCATACTCATTTAACCTCATTTGCAATTTCTTTATTGCTTGGCTTGGCATAATACAAAGATAAATCTTTTTCTTTAAAAATTAAAATTAAAATAAGAGATTTTTAGAATTTAAATTTCTGTAGATTTTAGAATACGTAGATGCCGATATCATTTTATTCTAGTTCTAGTAGTCTATGCCCTGTGCATTTTCAGCCACAAATCGAGGATGAGACTTTAAATCCACTAAGCAAATTCTGTCATCCTGGTGGCTAGACGGAAAAGCGCATTCCTCACTGTCTGACTTTAGCTCATCTGTGCCCATCGCGTCCCTGAAGATTGAGGATAAGTTGGGCCTAGAGTCCACTAAGCTTTGGTCACTGACCATCAGCAATGCTTATAATGACAGTGAGCTGTGAACGGAAAGACTGGATTGGCTCAAACGCGAGAACAAAAAAGAAAAAAGAATGGAACTAAATCGATTTGTAAATTCCAGAAATACCGCCAACGCAGAAATTGACTTGCTGACAGCCTCCCAAATGATTATTAATTTTATTTAAAGGGCTCATACTGTGTTATATTAAGCGAGGGTAATGAGGCGCGACTCATTAAAAACTAAACACAGTGCGCACTTTTACGATATACGGTATGCCTGTTTTGTGTGTGATGTTAACGTGATTATAGCATTATAGCAGTAGCAAAGAATCGTTTAATTTGCAAGAAAGGCACAATGATTTACGTTTGCGCACTTTAATCTCGTTGAAATTGGTGTTCAAATTCTTTTGATGCGTATCTATGAAAGAGAAATGAAAACTTTTCAAACGAGTGCATCTGTTTTGTTCTTTTGTTTGCATCTCTCATGGCGCACAATGAAAGGTGGCTGAAAACGAGAGCAATATGTTCATTTTCATTCTCATGATAATTTCACAACTTCGCACGCTGCATCTTCTTGGTAAATAAACTCTTTCCTCCCTAAATATACACACTCGACCAACTTCAAATTCATTATCACATCACGTGTATATCCGACCAAATAAAATAAAGTGCACATTTATCCTCTCATAAGTATTTATAAAAACTAAAATACAAAAATAATAATAAAAAAAAAACTTTACCGCTCATATTGCACTCTCCACACGATTGAATGCTGCACAATTGGCCCCTTCTCACCGCAAATGTAATAAGAATTTCTTTTATTGCCACTATCCTAAGACGCCTGGTGAGGATCACCCACTTAACCCCCATCTTCTCATCATTTTCCAGCAGACTACAAGAATTTCCTTTTATTATTCAGTAGTGCAAGAGCAGAGATTTTTTTTCTTAAAATTTGGCTACTCCATTTTATTTCTCCTGGTTTGCTTTGCTAATAATAAGTGAAGTACATTGGTTGTTGATGAGGCCGCTGTTCCGCTCCACAAAACACTTCCCGCATTGAAGCATGAGCAAAGGCTGTTGCTAAATCGGTTACTATACTGGATCAAACACATGTGGCTGCTTTTTCCCATCCCTTCTCTTAAGATTGTCCCATTACCTAATTACATAACATTTCTTTTCCTCTGCTCTTTTCATCTCATTTTTGTTATGTTCTATAACAAGTGACTAGGTAAGTAAAAATGTATTAAAAACAAAAATAGAGAAGCAAAAATATATATAAAAAAGACACTTTCCTGTTGTTGTCATCACAATGATGGTTTCTCTTCTGCACTTTTTCGCTTTATGTCACTACTGGGAACACAGTGCACACACACACAAGAAAAATGCGAGTAAACATTAAACAAAAGAAATATAGAAACAAAACAAAAATAAAAATTTAAAAAAAAAAACGTTTTGTTTTCCATACAAATTATAGTTGATTTCGTTCCAAGTTATTTACAGCGTAATTAATAAAATCAGATTTTATAATATTTTCTTTTAATACGGTTTTGTTCATCATAAATGTAAATTTGGCATATAACGTCAACATAATGTATTTTTTTATCTCTATAAAACAAGAAAATCTTTATCCACGCGCTTTATCTGCACAGCGATACTACATAAGCTGGATTATGAGAATAAAATTGCTCGTGTGTGATGTTCCCCCATGCACAAGTTTCACTTGGCTCTATTTGTCATGCGCGTCAAAAACCAGTCCACAATCTTCAATAACAACACTGAACGAGAGAGTACCATAAGTTACTCAAAGATTGTTATAGTGGTAAGAGACGGAGCATAAAGGAATAGAGGATGCCAAGTCATAGACAGAGGCGGGTTCTTGATTTAAAGGATTTCTGTCCACTTGGCACTAGATAGCGCTATCCTAGAGAGGGGGAGAAAGGAAATGGAAGAGGACTGTTCAAGAGGGTCTCACTGATCGATGAGAACGCACGAGCAGCCTACATCAGTGTACGTCTCAAACTGAAAAACTCTAGACCATACGTAGTGATGTAAATCCTTCCAACGCTCTGGTCGTTAATGAGTCTATTCAAACTGACAAGGTCTCATTTTTTGGTCTATGTTTTAAAAAAATGTAGAAAGTAGTGATACAATCTTTTTGAAAAGTCGATTTTTTTTAAACTCTAATTCATATTCATCACTTTCTGTCGTAACATATGACGCTTGCTATGATTTATATATAGGGATTAGGATGTGGAGCCCTTGGAAGAGCTCTTTTTGAGCTTACCTAATTTGGTCTAGTTTCGGCTCCTGTCCCTTGTCACTTTTTTTCCTTTCTCTTTTTGTTTTAAATCTCTTTTTAAGTGCCGCATTAAAAAAAATCGTGTTTTTAAATAGACAAATTTAATTATTATTTTTAAATTAGGGTGATGATGTTTTTTTTTAATTAAAAAAAAAATTGTGGATAAACAAGTCAGAAATTTGTATGTAAAATGTCAAAGGAATTTCAAAAGAAAAAAAACTCAACCAAAAGAAAACAAAAGAGCATGGTCAAAACCTTATGAAATATTTAGTTCCTGCTGGTTACTCGTCCACAACTTCATCATTTCTTGCTTGGCTCACATGAAGCAGAAAATTGCTCTGTGTTATTATTGCCAAGCAGGTGTAAGTGCAGGTCGTTTGCTGAGAGAAGGACTGCTCATTCTGACCACAACTGACCTGAATATTGGTCTTGCCAGCTCATATCTCGCTCGTAATTCGTCAGTTCCTCTTATCGCATGTACACGAACAATAGATGAAGAAGAATACACGGATCAAATGAATGAGTAATTTCCAAGAACAAAAGATAAAACTTCCAAACCAAATCTCATAAACCCATACTAGACACTTCAGCTCACTGACAAAATATTTCCAAAAAAATAAATGAATTTTTTTAAAATCTAAATCGGTTTAAATTCATTCCTTTAATCCCAGCAACAATTCTAACATGGATTCAAGCAATACTTGTACATTACGTCGCTAAGTCGGTTTGTTCGAGATAAAACTTCTTTCTTTTGATGTCAACACTTGATCTGACTCAATGATATTTCCTCTCCGTTTGTTCAAATTATCGCTTGAGTAAGAATATGCGAGTCATTTTAATGAAGGTAATAAGATGAAAGTTACAAATTTAAATTTAGAACTAATTTATAAATTTCAAATTCATAAAAACTTTGAACATAGACTTATTTACGTCAGCACACGTCCACTACTTTCCATACGAAAACAACTTTTCAAAATAGATTTAGCGACAGTGTCAAGATGAGATGATGAATCGGTTCAACATGAGTTCGTTTTCAAGGAAAGAGACTTGCCACGTTCACTTTTTGTAATATTTTTCCTCTATGTTTAGATATCCAAACGATGTTATTTTGGTTATAGTAAACAGAAAAAAAGCATTGACAGTACTGTTAGATAAGTCAGCAAAGGAAAAAAGTTGCAATTGATTTTTTTGAAGAGTTCATGAGGGTTATGGGCATATACTAAAGCTGTCCATTAGGGCTACATCTTGCTCACAGCTGTAGCCTGATGAAGCGAGTCCAAAGTGAAAAATACATTATAGAATTTTACTTCAAGCCTGACAAGCCCCGATAAATAGTTGAATAACTTGATTGATGGGTAAAAAGGTTTTTTTACTAACTTTCTGTAAAGTATAAATATTTTTATCATGAAATGCACCATTTAGTAGTTAATGGAAAGTATCGTGCAAATGGCATTTTATTGTCGTAAGGCGGTGCTCTGAAGACATTAAAGAATTGCAAAAACCCAACCTTTTGGACTTTTCAATGAAAACTCTGTCACATCGTTTGGTCTCACTAATTAGCCATTGCTTGGCTCTAAATATCGGTTGGCATACACAACGGGAGGTCTTTTGGCATCTATCCAATATTGTGCGCTGGAGGACAACACTTAACTGTTTCTTGATTCAACTACAAACAAAAATTTCACATTTTTATTGACGCTTTTTAAAAAAAAGATAGGTTTGTTTTTACTTAAAAAAAACTTAATTCGGAATTTTGACAATTTCTTTCTTTTTTTGAGAATCATGAAACTATCAGTGTTTTTTGTGTATAAAATTATAATGAAAAAAAAAAGAATGGGAAAAATAACAAGAAAAAGAGAAGAGATGAGTAACATTGAAATGCTCAACGATGCCATGCATTATGCAGCTATGGAACTCTCACTAGTGAAAGCAACTGACGTTGCAAACCATGAGCACAGACAGCCCCTGCTTTGCTGGATCAAAATGTTAAGCATTAGGATGCATTTTTGTTTAAATATTGACACACAGATATGTAAATGCAAATAAAAAATAAAAGTAATAAAATATGAAGCAATTATTTTAGCATTTTCAAACTTAAGATTTCGATAAGTAAATCCAATTTACATGCATTAGAATAATAAAAGTCTTTTTTGTGTGTGCTAAGTATGCTTTGGTTTTATTATTTGAAATTGCATTTGGGATGTGTGCGAGATAAAAATCTCTTAATATTTAATTCTCGTTCATGGAAATGAGGTCCATTTTGGATAAGAATTAATTTAAAATGTTTTTAAAGATTTTTGTAATGCAATGACCCTTAACCTCGCGGACTATCACGGACTTTAATTTGAAGTCGCTTGGAAATTGAGTCTGCAATGCAAAGCTACTTGATTGAAACGTGCAGTGGATTTACTCAGTAGTAATTAAACATTTCGATTGTAAATGTTTCCTCACCTTGTTTTGCATACAATCAACTCGAGTTTGTTTCTTATTCTTGGCATTCAATTAGGAAATGGCACAACTTCCCTCATAGTCCTTTAGCTTTTAAAATGGCACAAATACAATGTTTTCATTTCCTTATTTCTGACATTGACTTGCCATTAAATCAAATAAATATCGTAGTCTTTTTCTGAGCTGAAGTTCTCATATACATCGAATTACTGTATTTGTTTTGCAAACTGTAATAAGACTACGTGCTGCATTCTATTCCACAAAGTCAGTAAACATAAAAAAATAACCCAAATAAAAAAAAAATCAATATATTCTTTGGTTGAAAAATATTCAAAAAAAAGAATGAAAAGTGGAAAAAAAATAAATAAATCGGATTTTCCTGATTTAATGATCTCGGCTTGGCTGAAGCTTTTTTTGTTGCAGAAGAAAGAAAAAAAACTATTTCACCTTACTCCCTCTCCTCAGCATTATATTGTCACATTACATTTCAAAATTTTGGAAACAGAATCAATGACAGGATGAACAGTCGACAAAATTTAATACTCAACTTGGGAATTGTGGCAGTTTTAAGGAAAAAGAAAAAAAGTACACTTTATTGCGCGATTGGGGAAAAGAATTCCCTTCACCCATTTACTGCTGAAAATAACTACCTTGGCCCCTCCTGCACACCGCTTATCCCCTTCACGATAAACTAAATTGAGCAAAAGAGGAGAAAAAGTTGAACGAGAGCTTTTCCTATATACAAGCTTCACGGGGATTCAATCAATGAATATATTACAAGTACAGGGTATTCTAATTTTAAGCACTATCACCAGACCATTATTTTCAATTTTCTTTTGTATTTCATATTGTAAAATCGAAAATCTTTTCTCTAATACCATCTGACGGCCAGAAATTCTTAGCATAAAAAAATTGATTTAAATCGCCAAATCCAGTTCGAAAAATGACTGACATTTTTAATATACATGCAAAAATATATCTTACAATGTATTTTAAAAACTTGCATAGCTGCCAGAATGAGATTAAAATCCATTTTGAATAAGGAAATGAAAAAAAATTCACTTGTAACCTTGCATTTTTCAAGAGACTTCACCCTTGAATTAAAAACAGACTTGGTCGAGCAAAGAGCATTAAACGTATGCGGAGAGAAAAATTATACGTTTGTGAATTGCATATAACAGATGATGGATGCGCATTTCCGTTTTGTACATAGGGCTGGACGCCAAATGAATACAAAGTAAACACACCACAATCGCTGAGGTCCAACGCAAATCCAAATTTCTTAAAGTAAACTGGATTCGGACCAAATGAAAATGTCATTTTGCGGTTTACACTCTTACACGCAATACACAGAAGAATTACGCAGTAATTTAATAAGCTACAATTTGTCCCCTATTGGTAAAGTTGCAAATGACAGCCATACGACTTTGCAACCAACAATAAGTCACTCTTTAAAAGTGTGGTTTAAGCGATTCTAGAGAGAAAGTTAAGAATTGAAAAGAGTGACATGCAGAGAAAACGAATGACGAAGTCCACTGACTCCGGTATCCAGAAGCAGGAAGTAATGAAGTTGTGGGACGGAAAAAGGGCGTTTAAGGAAACGTGACATTGACTGCCTTCTTCTTGCTTTTGAGGGCCACGTGTGCTAGTGGCATGCCAGGCGTGACAAGCCCTAGAGAAATCGCCACAATCAAGTCGACTTCGATCGGTCCCGACCTTTAAGCTTGGCAACAGCTCATTCTACCCTAACACTGGCATTTAGGATGACGACTGCGCGAGTGTAGAAAAAATGGCTCGACTATTCAGTGCGAACCAAGTGGAAAAGGCCTCCGTTACTACAAATCAAATGTAATCAGTGACAGCTCCCACCTCACCCTACACTCCCCTCCGTCAAAGTTCAGTTTGGATTGGATTCGTCGTCATTGGAAATAGTTGACCCAAAAGAGTGGACAAAAGCAAAGCGCTATTCAATATGTTCACTTGGCTAAAATGGGAATATTTTGTTGGAGTCGTAAACAAATCGATTTTTCAATCAAGATTCACGACTTTATTCAAATTAGGTCAGACGAATTTAATTTCATAGTTTTGACTTATTTTTAACCCTGTCCTGATCAATATTAAATTTAAAAAAAATTCTACTACTAAATTTCAGAAAATATTACATTCAGAGCAAAAATATCCTTGAAAACAAAACTTTTTTCAAATCTCTGGAACACCACAAATCCATTAAAAATCATCAAAAAAATAATGAATAAAATATTTTTATCTATTCCACTTTATCAGTTCTAAAAAATAATTAATAAAAAATATTTCTTTTTTTTACTGTTTGTAAATAAATTGCGCTTCACCGACTAATTTTCCGCTAGCATTTGTTTGGGAACTTAATAGTTTGTTATGTGTACTAGAATGTACATTTTTTTGTACGAGTTTCATAATTTTTTTAAACGTTGTTATTTCATCGAGGAAAAAAAAGAGAGAAAAATTCATATACGGTAGCAAACAACGAAAAGAAAAACAGCTTAACACATGAGATAATTGCGTCCAAAGGGACATTCGCTTGGTCTTTTTCCCCCAGTTAATTTTTTTTTATCTCCACAGACCTTTTTTTACAAGTTGCTCTGTGATAAAAAGTAAGAAAAAAGTAAACAAGGCGAGTCGCTTAAAAAATGGCCAGTTTGGTCAACTGGGACTTTTACATCTTTGCACAGCGTGTACACACTTTACCACTTATAAAAACAACTTGCCTTCCTCAGTTTTTGCTTTCCTTTATTTCTTTTCTTAGTTTTTTTCTTCTTTTTGACCGCTGAAAATGGATTTTTTTTTGTCTTAACATCTGTAGTGAATTTATTACACCTCATCGTTAAAAGGCAGCAGGCAAGGACTTTGCAACCCTTATTTTCTTTTTTTATATGCATACCCATGCATCTATAACAAAAAAAGTACCATTTCCCAACCAGCTTTAACTCAGGAACACGGCTAAATTTGCATTAATTTTCTTAATGCACAACCTACCTCGTCCTCTGACAAATTGCAGAATAATCGATGTGAGAAAAGAACGACAGGTAATGGTGAGTGCACAAACATAACCACTGTTCAGCTAGCTTTATATTCAAAAGTTTTTCTATCTAGTTTTCTTTTTACTGATACTAAAAGCAGTAGAAATAGAAAAATACTATTCTGAAACAGAGATTTGTTGTTAAACCTAGCATTTCTCACCGAAAATCCTCGCACATTCTATTCTAGATCAGTAGATGCACTTCAATTCTCCATCCACTTCAAAATATCGTTAAAACTATAAACCCCAAAGAAAGAAAGAAACAAAAAAAAACTAAATAAATAAATAAATAAATAAATAATACATTTTGTTTGATTAAATATCCATGCAATTTTGAATTTTTATCCAATTTCCCAACTTTTCCCATTTTCACAAAGGATTATGAGTTTCCCACCAGCTTTGCTGCTGAGAATTGTTGAAAAATATAACAGGTACCTCCCATTATCTTCTGACCACATGGGAGTTAAAGGTTGTAACCCGACACCAATAGCCAAACCTTTTTTCAGAGTATTGGCTAGTTCTGGTCAACACTCATAGATTTTCTTGTCAACGAGGGTCGCATTCAAAGGTTCTCGTCCTAAATTTACCTTGTTCCCCCGCCTTTTTAAAGAAATTGTATACTTTCTACTAAAATGGTAAGAAAAGACAAGCCAAATTGCACAATGTTAATTTATTTTTAAATAGCGTTTGCAAAAAGCAATCATAGATTTGATACCACAGCTGAAAGGGAACAAATCGTGCGTGCTTCCTCACTTCGAATTCTCATCACACAGCAAATAGCCTCGTTACAATTCTTTGCACTGAAGTTTCTCAATCCCACAAAACGCAGAAAACAACATTCGTCCACATTGGCAAAAATAAAGAACGTCATTTGCGGAATATTTATAAAGATGACCATGTGACTTAACTGATTTACATGCAGTGTCCGTTGCCATATATTCGAGTAAATGAAAAAGTGTACATCAGAGTTTGCAAACAGCAAACGACTGCTGCTCTTAATTCATCTGACAATAGCAGTTGCAACTCTCGAATCTGCTCCCCAACGTCATTAACCTTATTGATATCGCATTAGCGAGATGACGTACACTTAAAACTGACATTTCATACTCAACTTTTCAAACCATAATGGGAGATGACCATCTACCGACCTAAAATAAAGAAGTGTCACACATTTGGTTGGATTTGTGAATTATTACCATGATTAATTGACAACTTTCGGCATCCAATTTTAATTATCTCGTGCAATGTTTGTCTTGCTATATATTTTCCACTATTAATAATAAGTTTGGCATAGAGAAAATCCGGACACTTATTAATTTAACTATGTAGCAGTTGGTTTTTTTTCCGCTTTCAAGTTTTAAAGCAGCCATTTTTTCAGCAACAATTTCCGAGAATGAGAAAATTGAAAATGATGGATGACAAGACCCACCTGTGATAAATGACGCTTCGGTTTTCATCGCAACAAATTGATACCAGTAGGAGGTGCAATAAACGATAAATAAACAATGTTCATAAAAGTGCAGTTTGTTACACTATTCAAACGTAAAGTTGTTGTAGTAAAACGCGCGTGAATACCATTTCTAAGGCTAATTTATGACACTTAACGACCAAACACACTCATTTACAAGTTAATTATTTCTCTTTCACTTGGGGCCAAACGGACTCGTTCGAACAAAACCCCCTTTTTCTTATTCTTTTGCAGTTCGGAAACATGATTTTAATGGCAGCCTATCTCTTTCGTTTAATTGCAAACAGCGCGACGGAGAGCAGTGGAGCATCCACAATTGATTACTGGACGCTTGAACGCCACTCAATTTACGACTAGCGTCTCTTTTTTTCTTCCCCTGCCTCCAATCAGTTTTTGACCAGCAATTAGGTTATCGTCTTAACTTTGCACTAAAAGAAAACTACGAATTTTTTTTTTTAAAAAAAAATGAAAAGCGTTTCATTGTCAATGAATCTTCCGTATGCGTTGCTGCCAAACTGATTATATTTTTATATCGTATTCCAGTACACGAGGTTGTTCTTAAGAAAGTTATTACAATATCCACAAAACCATGTCTTCAAAGTCGATGAAAGAATTCATATCAGTTCCGAAACGGAACTTAGAATGCATTCCTCTGCTCTCACCATCAGCCCTTCATTCTCCTTTTTCACTAGAAAAATCGATTTCAAATCCAAGTTTATTCTCTCGTTAGCCAACTTTAGGAACCAACGCCAAAGCGCCCAACACTTAACACTCATTACATTCTGTGAATTTAGCACTATTATTCTATAATCGATTCAATTTCCACTTTATTGAATTTTCTAAAAAAAAAAAAATCTCTTCAATTTGAAAATAATTTTTACAAATATTCCTTTATCAAACAATATTATTAAAGAATTAAAATTAAACTTAAAATTAAAAAAGTGAAAAAAACTAATTAAAAACTAAATCATGCTCTTTAAATTCATAAATTATGATATTTTCATTGCATAAGCATAAACCTAAAATAATACTAATCATCCGTGATCTGCTCAAGGCAGTCAAGTCGAATTTTTTCGCTAATTGGAACAAAACCTAAGAAAACAATTTGAATTACCGTACTCTTTCACACAAATGCGAGTCATGCAGTGAAGAATCTTAAGAGGAGCTTTTAACATAAGCGGATATTCTTTAAAACTTTTCTCTTTTTTTTGGCCAAATAAAAGAAAAAAAGAATACGAAAGAAAGAAAAAAAGAAAGAAAAAAAGAAAGATAAAAATAAAAAAACAACAGAAAACAAAGCTGTGGAACCGGACAACGATCATTCAGATTTATCAAAATATAGTTGGTGTTCAAATCTCTTTTTCACTGCTACTTGAAGAAGCAATCAGGAAATGAGAGTCACGAAGGCACGATTCATCTGCCTTGCTTCCATACTTGCACGTGACAGACCAAGAGTAGAAAAGAATGTTTATCCCCCAGAGTCCTCCTTGCCTCATAATGCTCTTGATTAAGGCAAACTCCCGCCTGCACCGATGCAAATCGCTCCGGTTATAGAAGTACCAGGGCCACAACCAACCATGATCTGAATATAAATGACCTCCGTCAAGACATGCGGGCTCCAGAGGGCGTTAGGTTTGTCAAATACAAAATAAGTACGCATTAGATAGAGCTTTGTTCCTTGACAATTTGTTTGCATTCTGTTACAAAATCCAATTTCCTTGATGACGATAATAATCGTTCATAGAAAAAATTTATCAATCACTAAAGCCAGTTTTTAATAATAATAAAAAAAAAAAAAGTGGATGTCAAGCTAATATGAAATTGAATTACGATCATCGTTGAATGACATTCCATGAGCTGCTGAAATACGTGGCCTCTTATTTGGTTTGGTGTGTATGAACACGAGAGACTCATTTCCATCCGAACTGCCCCTCCTGCTCTTCCAAGGGTAAAATCAATATTCCAAAAGATAAGACTAGACTAACAACGTGCACACACACCTTAAGGTGACCAGGTGCACGAAAGAGACAACTACTTCTTTTTCAAATAGAATCACTTCCCTCTCTCTCTCTCTCTCTGAAAAAGTCCAATTAACGCTTCCTTCCTCCTTAGCCAATTATTTTAATAAATTCTAATCAAAATTAGCTTTATTTATTTTAAAACAAAAACCATCACCCAAATTTTTTTCACATTTCAATGTAATTTTTAATTAAACAAAACCATGGTTCGTTAATTATTTTGCAATTCCTTTATCTGAAATTGATTCAATAGAAAAAATAGAAAAAAAGCGATAATTCAACAAAGAAAAAAATGTGCAAAAAAAATTTTTTTTCCAATCTTTTTTCCCTTTAATCTCATTTTTTTATATCAAAAAAAGATAAGGAAACAAACTTTTTAAACAGCTTCTTTGCATTTCAATTGCTTACCAGGACGTGAATCGAACCGAAAACAAACAAAATTGAACGAAATATTTATTCATTCCAATAGAAACACGCTATTACCAAAATCGGTCCATCATTTTCTCCAGTAGATGTAAAAGAAAATGGTCACGAGGAAAGTTTATTGTATTGTGCGACGGTGTTTAAGACGGATATCCTCTCGCTATGTTTGCACTAGAGGCATTGAAGAGAAATGGCAAACAAATCGAAGGCGAAGCAAATATAAAGAAAAACTTCGTGTGCTATTGCCTGCTCGTCTGTTTGAAAAAAATTTTCCGCGCAACAGAATAAAATCACACCGAGTTGTATTTTCTGCTGTTTCGCACGTTAAATTGTGAGAATTCAAAATACTTTGCCATCATCCTTTCTTGAGTTTCACCTCGCATCACCTCGAGTGACATGTCGGCTTTTGTGGGCTGTGGACAGAATCGTTGGGCCAAGAGGATAAGAACTCTCGGGTGAAAGACTGTTCTCGACCAAACTTCACTTGAGAGACAGCATTCGATTATCGGTAAACCTCAATAACAATTCTTACTCTGTACAAAGTAATGATTCATCATAGAAGGAAAAAAAGAACAGTTGCACATTTGCAAGAAGAAAAAAAATTCCATTGGCCCATCAGACCATCACCAACTACAATAATATAAAAAAATAAGTTACGTCGGGTTGGTAAATAAAAGTTAATTGCATTATAACTAAAAATATTAATGAAACAAAGTTAATTGTAACGTAAAATGAGTTTTTGGAGAAAATTATGCTACAAACAATGCATGTTTTTATTTACAATTTTAATTAAAACGGTTGGGAAAGTCGGGAGTTATTTTTAACCCTTGCAAACAAACTCATGCAAAAATCCCATTACGCACCATAAAAAGTGGTTCTGGATTTATTTAAAACTCTCAAAAATGGCATACGGTTGGCTATGAAAGCCACAATTCAGTCTGGTATTCTCTGTCAGATTCAGCACAGTGCAAGCCGTTGGCATGACAACCAACGCCTTTTAATAAAAGTCTCGTATTCCTGTCGCCATCACGGAAAGAAATGGAAGAAAAGCGGCTTTATTGTGTGCAAAATACATGTGTTGGGTCATGGTTCGTTCAGGCCAGAGGAATGCAGTGATATTCAAACAATACGACAATTTTGCAGCAACATGCACGCATGTTTTACTAAAAGCCATTTTCTTTCAAGCATGCAATTCATATATCTTCATTAAGATTTGAATGCAAAAAAAGTCCAAACCCAAAGCGTTTTCAATCGTTATTTTTCCTCCCTCTAAAAATAATTCCCTGTCTTTTTTCTCTTTTCATTTCTTCAAAAGAAGTTTTTTTCCATCAGATTAAACGTGAGGTACTACCCAACACAGTAAAGGCTGTGCTTCATCCATTCTTCCCCGCATTGGCAAAAGAAAAGTTATCGAGGAAAAGAGAAGACGATAGAATAAATTGCAATCAATGAATTTCAAATTGAATTTGAATTGGGAAAGCAGAAAAAAAAATTATCTCATACCTTTAAAATGACCCCATATACGTTATAATTCAATTGAAACTGAAACCTTTTCAACTATTCAAAAATTTTGATTGTTTTTCTACAATTGCACATTTATTCTTCAAAGCCCTCCCCCCCCCCCCCCCCAAAAAAAAGCACAGAAATAGTCGTTTTAAAAATAAGTTCCAAATGTGACATATTATTTTAAAAAATACTGCAAAAGACAGGTACGGATGAGAAAAAAATAAGAAGTGTCACCATAATATCATAAAAAATTGACGAGTGCCATCCCCGTTAGTCAGGTGCAGACGTGCAGACGTGCAGATTTTCAGTTCGGTAATTGACATGTGTAAAACCATCTGGTTTTTGTGAACCTCATATATTGACATCAAATGTTGTATAATAAAAAATAAATAAGTTTTCCAGAGAGAATATTTTTGTTTATAACTGAAAATGTTTGATTTCCGGCGTCTTTGTCGCAACAAAGAGCGGTTGGTGAAGGTTTATTTATTCAATGAACACTAGATTTACATTTTCAGCCATGTGGAAAAATCTGTTGCTCTGTTGTGTTCAACAGATCATAAGAATCGTGTCTAAAGTTACTCAACCGAATCTTAAATTAAAGTCATTTACAAAATAATAATAATAACAATAATAACAATAATAACAATAATAACAATAATAACAATAATAACACCTTTCCTTTTTAATTCAATTTGCATGCAAACAAGGACTCAAATTTTATAATTCCCACTTGCCTCAATGCACTAATTGTAATTTCACTGGAATAACAAACGCATGTTTATGTTTTGCTTGTTGTACCCCGTGTAAACACAAAACTCGTGTTTGGGATTTAAAGCTGACAAGTGAGTGTGGGCATACGGTGAATTTTAGTAATGAGATATGGAATTAAAGAGGCGCTAGGTAAAGATAAAAAATATGAAAAAGGACATCACTTGATTCGGGTTAACAAGGATGAGACACGCTCCACTGAAAATCAGATTACACGTGCAACGCTGTAACATAGTTACGCCCATGCATGTGCAAAATGCCGAAAGAAGGGCCGAAGATGCTATAAACTGGTAAGTCGTTATCAAATATGACGGGAAAACTGATGAGTTATCCTCTATTAATAATGAATATTTGATGAAACAAGAGGAATAGTTAGTTGCCTCATTCCCTCTGTTTTGATAGCAGCTAATGCGATTTCAGCCATGTTTAACCATATTGAATTACATAAAAATTCTCTAGACACAACAAAGAATATGGACTTGCAAAAAGTAAATTAAAAACCCGCTTCAGGTTAATGCTTTTACCTTTCCATTAAAACTGATCACAAAAAGTGTAATTCAACGAAATAAATATTTACATTGCTGGGGGTAGAAAAAAATCTTTTCTGTTTAAATAGAATGCGCTAATTGCCTGAAACATTAGCTCTGCCTTTAAAAGGTTTGTTTTTTTTTCTTGTCTTTTTTTTTTGTTATTTTTATTATTGTGTATTTTATGAATTTTCTGCTGAGTGCAAGTGTTTTGCGAAATAGCTGCCAAACTAAAATGATCCTACAACGTAATCAAATAGTTCAAAATCATTCGTAACTGCATTAAAACTCAAATAAAAAATGAAAAAAAACATTAAACATATAGTAACAAACAAAAATTCAAAATACACTTAAAAAGTAGAGTAAACAAAAAACAGTGCCTTAAATAAGAATTAAATTATCTAAACACTTTTTTAGATAAACGGCATCTAACGCCTAAATCATTACTTTATAAAATTAACTAATATTTACTTTCAGAGGTGGTATTGCGAGTCAGGAAACCCATAAAACTAATTATACAATAACCCCCTACACTTACCATTCAAAATACTACACATTGTAATATTAATTTACAGCAAACTAAGTTAACATTCCTTCCCCAATCCTATAAGAACAAACTGGATCCTTCCTAATGTCCCTGCAAAGTCTCACTGAAGATTAGATCACATGGTCCGCAGCCTAAGACCTTGCAACGAAGCGTTGGAAGCATGCTAGAGAGCAGCAGCAGTAGCAAAACACGTCTAATCCTATCTCGAGCGAGTACCCCAACCCGCCACCATCTTTAGCAAGTGCTGGACCAGTGCAACTACGAAAGCAAAGCAAAACATCGCAGGAAATTCCAAATCCAACATTTCCTTCACACTTCATCCTTTTTTGCTCCTTACAATTTATTGATATGATCCAAGCACGTAGCTCAGACCTCAAAAGTGTAGCCGCAAGCAGTAACAACCCACCGCCTATCCTATTATGCATCCACACCCACGCACTAGTAGCACGACGTGCAAATGAGATCTTGATAGTAGACGAGAAACCAGGCCTTTGCGTCCAAAGGTTTGCATGTTCTTGTACATATAAGCAAGTTTTCGCATTCCAGTGACCACTCTCACAAACAGCATCCAATTCTCCCAGTCGACCACAACAGATATACATCATACGAAACGAAATGGGAAAAATAACATTACGAGTTTGACTGTAGCTGCTGTATGCGACACCAAATTATTTTTCGCTCCTTTGCGCCGTTAGTTGTGGGCGGCGTCGACTTCGCAGTGTATCATGTCAGACTATAAGAACTATAAACAACGATGTCATATATTCTCTCGTGTAGAAAAGTACAAAGAAAAGCCTGAAAGGTATAGATCGATCGGCCGGATATCTCGTATAAACGCCAAATTCGCATTTCCGTCATCTATGACGTGATAATTGCATGTGGGAAGGGAAGTAAAAGATCCTTTTCACATCTCATCGATCGATCAGAGGGAGACATGAGCAGACAGAGACGCCCTACCTGACACATGCTGACTGTGTCAGGCTTTATGAAGCGTATTCTCTAGCAGTTAGAAGACACCAAAGATTCACTATTGAAATTCGCTTCGCTTAACACTAAACTTCAAACCACTTGATTTCAACAAATTTAAAATCATTCAATGAATTGAATTTAACCATCATTTCAACGCGTGTATTCAAGTTTTGTATTATTCAAGTTGTTACCACAGTTTATAAAGTAAATCTCACTTCACGTCGTAGTTTATGAAATAACTCAACTAGAACACCTCAATTGGGGTAAAATGGCAACTTTTTTTTATGAGTGCACTCCAGATTCAGAATGTTGACACAAAGGAAAAGTTGTGAGTTATACTACATATTGGGAAGCCCTAGCAAACAATTTTGTGGGCCTTTTCTTTACGAGCTCAAGAGTTATTGCTAGAATCATATAGCACCTCACCCCTGTGATTTCTAGCACTGATGTCATGATGGGCGCCATTACAAAGACTCACGGCAATAGAGGAAAGGATGACAATGACGTAAATCGTTGGGAATTGTGTTGCTGCAAGTGCACATCTCTGTAGCTATACGTTACACATGACAGTTGCCTTCAGTATTTACACACGGAACTCTCTGCAATGACGACAGACACAGATGCATTGCTGTTTCCATTCGCCATTATTATATGATTGATAACCGACTAATTCTGTAAATAATGTATTCGTCGTGCGACATAGTAAATTGGCAAATTCCAAATTAAACGCTAGTTTTGCTAATAATTAAATAAAAAATATTATTTTTTTAAAACATATGGTACCTTCTATTAACACAAATGCTCTGAAAAGTATAAAATAATTTTTTTCTTAAAAAAATGCTCTGAAAAGGAGAAAATAATTTTTTTTCCCCAAAATGCTCTGAAAAGTATATAAAATAATTTTTTTTCCAAAATGCTCTGAAAAGTATAAAATAATTTTTTTTTCCAAAATGCTCTGAAAAGGATAAAATAATTTTTTTTTCCAAAATGCTCTGAAAAGGAGAAAATAATTTTTTTTCCAAAATGCTCTGAAAAGGAGAAAATAATTTTTTCAAATTTTTTTTAATATTTTTGGAAAAAAAGGCATGTGGCATTGCAAGACT
>JH431567.1:32285-60245 GCA_000239455.1 Strigamia maritima
CAGTATTCGGTTTAGAGGAGACATATATATATATATATATACATATATATACCAAGTGAAGTTAATATAAGGTATGTAAAAATAAGAGTAATGTTGATATGATTTATTAATGTAGGTATTCCTATTTAATATTAAAATTTTAATTTCCATTTTTTCTGTTAAGTGCTTTTTAATGATTTTTTTTGATTGAGAGACTGTAAAATTGACAAACCTCTAATTAGTTTTTGAAAATGAACCATCATAAAACCGATACGTATTTTTCCTTAAGATTTAGTTCAAATCAATATCTGTACAGTACTGCGTGCAGCCTTTCGAGTGCTTTTATTAGATATCTATTTTTCAGAAATTTTATATGTAATTAATCTCCGTAAATTCTAAGTTTTTTTTATTTTTTGTATTATTCAAGAGCCCATAAATTTTATCCCCATAATAACCCATTTTGTTAACAAGCATTTAATCATTGCAAAGTTCAAGTACTAGCATACAATAACTTCTCATGTCATTGCTAATATTCAAAATATAAGTAGTCAGAATTTTCAGTTTTGAAAGTGCTCGTAAATAAAATAGCAATGAAAGTACAAGTACCTATTTTAACTTGATTTCACCTGTTGTCTCAGAAAATTCCAAGTTAAAACTGTTAAAAAGTGCTGGATATTTTAAAGATGTGTGCAAGAAAAAAATATTCATTGAACTTAGACCTATTTCGTCAACTCCTTTATGTACATTTATTAGCAAACAGCAGTGTTGTACTTTCATTAATTTAGCCTAGAAACTTTAATTTTGCAAACATTGTAAAATTAAAATCAAATTAACAAGAAAATTTAACATTATATTATCAAAAATTTATATTTTGTGCACAATTCACTAATTAAATTAGTGAACAAAGAACAAACAAACAATCAATCAATCATTAGAAAGAACTCAATACAGACAAAAACAATATTGCTTTCTGAAAAATAGATTTTCCAAACAACTTGAATTGTTGAACCAAAAAATTTACAACAAAAAGATGGAAGATTAAGGGACAATCATAACTTGTCAATGATAGCACAAATAGTTATTTCAATAGTTATTTCACCTGCTTTATTTTCCAGAGAAATTCAAAACAAAACAATTAACTTCGGTCTGTTATTTTGGTTTTTGTTGCTGCCTTTTGTTTTTGTGTTTTTCAAGCCTCGTGTTCGAATTGCTGCTCAAACCAGAGTGATTTCCAATCCTACTTTTCTACATCCTTGGTTGAACAACTTTGAATTTTTTAGTTTCCATTAACTCCAGAGCTAATTTTATGCGAAAAAATATTTTTAATGAATACCATTATATACTACTGCATGCATTTGTTTAGTTGTTTTTCTTGACCTGATACTGCTTAAGTGCTTATAAATAGTATTTACAAAATATATTTTTCCTATTCTTTGTCATTTTATTAAACTAGAGTGGGAGATAAATATTATGCTCTAAGAAAAAAGTTTGCCACAGCAATATTTCACATAAAGTTTAGAGCTGACTAAAGCTTACTCACTCCTAAGGTCAAAATCTATTGGTAATACTGTAATGTCCCCAGTTGATCACAAGGTTCAAATAGTCCTAAAAAAAACTCAGCAAAATGGTTGCTAAGCATCCAAACCACAAACCATGGTCACAACAAATACTAAAGAAAAAAAATGTGGTAGATATACAATTAAAAAAAGCTTTTACCTTTGTTTGCAATTGCCTCCAAAACTAACAGCTTTTTTTTTTGGATCTTTTCATCATTATGAAACACTTTTATAAGAAAACAATCTTATAAAAATATAAAACAAAATTAATTTCAAATACTTTCTTTAAACAAATGATATTAATTGCAAAATGCTTCATGAGATCAGTAGCAGTGACAACTTACTTTTTGGAGAATTTTTGCTTCAGGTCGAAGAAAAACTCACATTTTTCTCGAGAAACATGAAAACGATTTTATTTTCGAAGGTACCTCTCAGAAAAATAAATTAGTGTAATTAGCAGCAATTTACAATTTTTACTAATTGTCATTTTAATTGTATTATACTGAATGCAAATTTGTTCCCGGTACAGGTTCCACGTTTGTTTTCTGCTAAACAGAAGTTACCGTAGCAAACATTTGCGCTCCAAATTTATAAACTCATATGTTGATCATTACATTAAAATGTTAAATAGAACTAATAAATAACCAATAAACTAATAATTAATAATTAATAAATAACTAATAAAACAGCTTTAAAAAACGTTGTACGCAAGTTTCGTATTTCACAAATGACTTCAAGGTATTCATAATCTGCTTCGTATTATTGAAACCACTCAGGATGATTGTGGTTAAATAACCAAAAATGTAACATTATTACATAAAGAAGATGCAAATTGTCATGCCGGTGGTGGCAATGAAAGCATGTGAACAATGTGAACTGGTTAAGATTAAACATAAAACTGATTTATAGTAATAAGTACAGGTGGCGCTGTTACAGATGAACAGCCATTTGAAAGGTGGAAACAAAGCACAAAGACCACTAAAATTTTGAAGTGAGATGAAACGATCCGCTATTATTGCAAATTCCCACAAGTTTTAATTTAATGATTGAAAACGCAAAAATGCGAAGTATGAAATGTTTGAACAAAACGAAAAAGCACATTGCGCGCATTTTCTAAATTAATTTTCTTTCAAAAATTTGGGAACTACGTAAGAAATACAGCGGGAAATTTTTCAAAATGTGCAATGCCTTGTTTAAATATGCAAAGTAGTTTCTGAATACGCCTATTGTTTAAAATGCAAAATGCAAAACAGTCTACGGATTGTACATTTTTGTATTCATAAAACAAGTGCCACCTCATTAGAAAAACAAAACACTCAAACTTTAAAAGATATAAAAACGTCTCTCTTTTGAATCCATATAATAGTTTTATTTCCGTAAAAAAGTGCATCTAAACTTAAAACAAATGTTTATGATTGTGTTTTATTTAGTCTTTTAGAACATGAAAAAAACTCAACCAACTTTTTGTTAGCGGTAAGCTTAATAGCAGAAAATGGAATTTAGAGTGTCTTTTAAACAAATACCACCAACAGAAAAAAAATCTACAAACTCTTTGCTTTTAAAGTTGAAAAAACCTATTGACTCAATGACGGGAAGAAATCAATAACTCTTTCTTCTTTGCACATGTTATTCATGTCTGAAAATTTTATGTTTGTTTTATGGTGAGTGCAGAATAGAAACCCGATTAATAAACCTTCGAAAAAAAAATATTCTTAAAAAGACATCAATCGCATGATGTGTGTTTTGTGAGTGTATGAAATGTTTTTGGCGTACCAAATTGCTTCATTACAAAATGAAAAACAAAAGACGTTCGAAAATTTATGCAGAAATTTATTAGACAGGATTAAAAAGAACTGATAAAGCACTTGTCTTGTCAGATAATACTAGTGATAAAATGTCCAATTTCTAAGCTCAACAAAAAAAGAGATGATCTCAGCAACAACTTTTCACGTTTTTAAACCGTAAAACTGCTTAAAACACCGTCAATCATTCTCATAAATTCATATCATCCTTGTCAATAAGTACGGCCCCTTGTCATATTTCCAAGGCGTGAAAGGTGGACAGCCAAGGCAGACGCAATATATCGCCCCAGTCATCTGCTGGGAATATCGACTCACGTGTTGACGGGAGTCGGGAATCCACGCACAAAGAGCGGATGAGGTTAAAGGCCGAACAGTGACCTAAGGATGAGCGCGTTCATTAGCGCTAATTAGGAACCAGCGGCAGGCACAGTAGCCTCAATGTGCGAGAAGGAAAAGCAAATCTTTAACCAGCGACTGCCATCCATCGTCGGCTGTGGTTTACTAGCCTTGATTCAAGATAAAAGTGTTAACAGCTTAAATCCGGTGCAAATCTCATCGCTCTTAGTCGCAGAATTATTTAAGACTTGCTAATTATCCCGTCCACATTTGTCACATTGACTCTTCAATTGAGCTTGGCTACTCGCATTAGTGTGCCCATCCGAGCAAGCGAATTCCAGTTGACGGCCTGCTTTTCCAATAAAAATTTGACCCGAAGAAATCTCTTCATTTAACCTCGTACAGACCTCTAAAGAGAGCTAAATTGTCAGGGAAGAAACCGAAGCAATTTCGGTAATTTAACCGCTTGATTAGATCATATGGAAGCACTCGATCATAAAACTCAATACCGCATAAAACACTTGCCTAGCTTTTACCATACAGACAGACAAAGTGAAATCAAAGCCCTTAAAAAAAGATTTTATCTCATTTGTTGAAGTCGAAATACTTGAGACCGTCACGCACTTTATTGGACACGGCTGTCACTTTTAGCCTCAAAGAACACGTATTACACACACATACTGTCACGCATAGCGCCAAGACAAATTGTGCGCAAGCTGATACTGCTGTGTTGTCTTTTAGGCAGCTCTTGCACGCGACAGCAAGCCCAACTTGCAACTGGGCTGGGCTATACAACACTATCAAGCAACAGTGTCGGCTTCATCACTTCTTTGCTGACTGCAGTGGCACATTGCCAATGGATAATGCAGCCTCTCTCTTCCTTCCTTTTAGCCATTGGGCTTGAAATATGAAGCTATTACCAATCAGCAAATTTCTCAAGGTCCTCTTGTCGTGCGAGGGAGATAATGTGGAAATCGCATCCATTCCCATATACACTTCTCTTATACTACGTCCTAAGGGTCTCTTTTTTTTATATATTTTTTTTTTTATTCGCTTCTTAAATCGACAAACGAAAATTCAACCACCGGGCTCTTCACACCCTATTCGAGGGATTTGCTGCTCGTGACCCCAGCCACAACCCGCACGTCCACCAAGTTTTTTTTTATATTTCTTCGTTCTCTCTCGTTTGGTTTTACAGTCTTCTCTTTTCAACTGATTCTATCTTGAGTAGGCTCCATCATCCAATATATTTCATCACTATATGGAGATGGTGAATAGGTCTAGAGATTTTTTTACTTTCTTTCTTTTTATACGTTAAAACGGTGAGAACTATGCCAGGTGATAAGACCAAACATCCAATTTAAAAGATAAAAAAAAGTGTGGGAGACGAAGGAACTTCTAAGGGAAGACTTCAGCTATGCCTAGTAAACAGATTCAAATCTCATACATTACAAAACATCAGTTCTGCCGGCTACAAAGCACCTTCTTTTAGACTTCAAAGAAACTTGATTTTTTCCTGTTTTTTTTTCTTCACATTTATTTATTTAAAAGAATTGAAAATGTTATGTTATTTTATCTTTATTTTTAACTTTAAAAACTAGTTCCTTTAAATTTCCAAACGTTTAAGTATGTAGAGATACTAAACTGTTTTGATAATCAATAAAATTTCCAAACTTAATTATTTGCGGTTCCATTTTGAAAGACAATTTAATTATCATCGCGAAGCAACGTTTACTCTAATTAAGCAGACGCTACTATTCAGTCTAGCTATAAAAAAAGAAACGGGTTAATAATCAACGTGATATCGGATTTAATCCGCATCTTCGTGTCTCAAACTCATTCTGTATCCCAAATGCACGTCAGCTTTGATGGGACTTTTTTTAGACTTAGATTAAGAAGAAAAACTTAATCAATAGCATTAGCTCGCATTCTTTTTCTTTATAATGAATTAGCACAATCGGATTACCCGATGTAATAATAATGGTAATCCCAACTAAATGATCAGAAAGTGTCAATTTTTTCTCCTCTCATTATTTGCACTTAAATTTCTGAGATGGTAGTTAAAAAATCAAAAGAAAATGCATTAGAAATTAAAGTAAGTGCATTTTTCTGTTTTCTTATAAATTTATAGACGTAAGCCAAATATGGCATTGCAAAGATTAAATTCTAATTGCACTTATGAATATTTATAAATTTTATCTCTTAGAAAAGTACGAAAGTAATTAAAATAATTAAATATAAACAAATTTTAAATTCGTTAGTTTTTCAGTTCATTTACTTCTGGTTTTAAACTATTTGTAGTTTTTGTCATCCGCTACCGCCTTTTAGTTGTGCCCATGTTTTTCGAGATTTAATAAAATGAAGTGACAACGGAGGTCGTATAACTCAGAAATAAAAAGTGAGTGTACAGTAGGGGCAAAACATTGTCGCGTAATGTACCCCGTTTAGACGTAAAAGTGCACTTTTAATGCGCAAAGGTGCACATTTTAAGGTGCTAAAATGCACTTTTTAAGTGCAAATGTGCGCCTCAAAGTGCTGCTTTACGCCGGGCCACAAATGTAATAAACATTTACCACTTATAACCAGAACTTTGCGTCCTTAGACAATTTTAACATATAACTAACTTTTTTTAGTGTGCTGTTATACAATACTAAAAACTTAAAAACAGCTAATGATGATTACGGGATAATACCAACAAAAGTGTAAAAAATAAGATTTCCTGCAAAAGTACCCTAGTACCGGACAGGGCCAAGTGGGATCAAAGCCAAATAGTTATTATTTTATGCAATACAAGTTACAGCATAAAACTGTCACAAGTTTGACTGCTGCAGTGTAGTATCCCAGTAGAACAAATAAAAATTTCAACTGTCAGCATTTTCTCTCTTTTTTGGAACACAATACTAAATACATAAAATTTACACACAACGGGCCTGTAATTTATGCAACTGTAATTTGATATTTTTGAGAAGCAGAAAGAAGAGAAACAGTTAATAGTAAATCCTGAAGAACCCATTACAATGAAACTCTTGCACTTTCACCATATAACAGCGGTATTAAGAGAAAAAGAAAATCAGTAAAAAAATGTATAGACAAGAAAGCAATTCAGAAAAATAAAAAACTACTTGGTGTATATTAAATTCCATGTAAGAAATAGAGAAAGCCAACGCATGATGAATATAGGCTTTTTTTAAATCTTGCTGTGTTACAACGATCAACAAAAATGCGAATCGAAATCACATTCATGCGAAATTAATGCAACGTGAATTTAAATTTAGATTCACGATCCTTTAAAATTGGTTCAAAAACAATTCACAAATTCGAATCAATATAACTGGATTAGAAAAATTCTCCCGTTTCTTATTGTAATTGAGTTTATCTTCAACCCAAAGAAGAAAAAAATCCTGAATGTTTAAGTTAAACTGACATAAAAAAAACCTTCCAAAAGATACGGATAAGATTACTGTATTAAAATTTTCAATTATCATACATATTGATGATGAAAGTCATACATTTGGTAACCAGACTGACCACAATGCTTAAACCGTTACTTAAATTTATTTGGCTGATAAATCGATTCAAAATTCGCTATTCATTAAACTATGAATCGATATAACATGCTACTTGCAATTAATTTTTAATTGTTAATATTGTCAATAGAAGAATTCAGAAACTACTTTCCGCTTTGCAACAGAAGCTTCTTTCCATTCCATTCAACTTTTCCATTCTAATTTACCTAATTAGATTGCGAAGTAAAAGTTCAATACTACACTATTGTGTTGTTTATAAAGCTAAAATAATTTATACACATTCATGTGACAGCAATTTTTTTAAGCAGAATTTTTCCTTGAAAGCTCAAACTAATTTTCCACCCTTTAACTAATTAACAAGAAACGACAGGGCACGACGAACAAGATACGGTGTACACGCCACCATCAACTTTTCCACTACTTTTTATTTATGATTTCAAATCAATTTCAATTTGCCTAATTACCTAAACTTTGACAACCATGTTCTGAATGATTATGTCAAATCTCTGAAGGAAAAACTCACTCGAAGACGCCAAAAACTAATGCAGGTGCGATGCTCCTTATCTCTCACTTCCTTTTCCCTCGTTTTAGGACCCCAACATATCGTTTAGTGAACCCATGCAAAATTGATTACTTTTGGATGTCAACGATTTGATACTTTGTTACCCGTGTTTTCTACTGATAGCAAAAAATATTTGTTTGTGATTTTTTTTTTTATAAACCAAAGTTTATCTTTAATAAACAAAAAAAACTATTTTCCTTTCGTGTATATTTTTTGTTTATAAGTGACCAATAGTTTGCAATCTTCAAACTATAGCCAAAAAAACGCCATCTAAGTGGCTCACGATGTCAGTCTTGAGAATTGTTTTCAAGTCAGTTGTGAAAGGTGGAGGATGTCTTTTCCATCCGTTGCTATTGGTGACGGACAAGTCAACTTTTCAACGTGGTATATGCAACTGACTGCAGTCAAGCAAAAAAAGTTAACGATAGAAACGATAGAAAAAGAAGAGAAGAAAAATGTCTTGTCCCAGTTTCTCTTGCCAAATTTTTGAATGCGTCAATTTTTTTCTTAACTTCAAGGATATTTAAAAAAAAAAAAAAAACTTTAAATGAAACTTAGTTTTCATCGCAGTGATATTGGCATCGAATTTGTCTTAGACGCCTATAAAACAAGATCAGCTGGTTTGTTGATAATGAAAATGACTCGGGTGTGTCTTCTAATTTTCTTCTAGATAATTACTTTCTGATCTAAAGCGACCGATTTTGCAATTAAAGACCAACCGGATATTTAAGTTACAAAATTTACCCTTCATTTTGATGATCAAGGGTAGCGACATCAAATTCAATTGTCCTACGCTCAAGACAAAAAACGTAAAAAAGTAGAAAAGTAGCAGTCGGGTAAAAAAAAACCCTAAGTTGTAAAGACTGTGAAATGCGAGAAGATTAAAGGATCAGCAGGATGATTGTTGAAGGCACCATCTTGAGCAAACGAGGAGTCGTCATAGCGTAAGAAGCCATTACACATGTTTGTTCACCCATGCTTCAAATACTACAGGAGATCGACACTCGATTTCTGTCATCCAACATTAAATTACAACCACGACTTTTGGCAAACCCTCTCGACTAGTAGATCCAACATAAACATGGCAAAACAAACGTACAAACCGACGCCATGACACTCATCACCTCACGTTAAGTTCATTTTCTAAACCTCACCATGGTGCCAGATTGCCAGACAACAACAACAACAACATACGCGCCGAACTAAAACTGCTTCTGCCCGTTTTCCTTTTCCCAGCCATAGGAAGTTCGTATCTCATATGTAATGATGCTAATCAAACACGACGACAAATGAAGCGAATAACTTTTCCTCCCTCCAAGTTACACATCACAATAACAAACGACTTTAATTATCGCCACTAGCCATTATTATCAATTGAAAAAGGTTAAGTCTTTTGGCACTTCATTTGTAAACTCAATTAATTGCCTCAACGGAATCGCCACCGCTAAAAAGTGGCAACCAAAATTAATTGCTTTCTCCAGATTATACACAGTCTAGTGGAACGTGTTTTATAGGGTTTGCATATTTTCATTCTGCTTTCACAACTATAATTGCACTTTAATTGCCCACACTTTCTCGTACATGTGCAATTTTTTCTCTCCGCCCATTTAGCTTATTTATTCGTTCGCTTAAACCAACCGCATCTTGAATAGAAAAATATTAACCCGATTTTTAAGAAAACTCGAGAAACGTCGTGAAACGTCTTTGTTTATGTTTTACAAATGCAAGTCAGGTTTAGCAAGCAAGATTAAATGATGTTATCTTTAAGCAGTTTGCAGCGATGAAGAGCGAGGAGAAACGAGAATACGATAACAAAATATAGTGTAGCGTTCCATGATGCGTTTTCTGAAGTGATTTTACTTGATAACAAATCTCATGTCATTTTTTTATAACCTTTATTTGTAGGGCGGGGGTGGGCCTAGGGCGGCCCAGGACCCGATGATGAGCAGTCGTGGCGCCCTCAGCCTCGATCAAGAGGTCGGTGTCAGTGACGTTGTACTTTTGGAGCCCTTAACGGAAGAAGCATTCATAGCCAATTTGTATCAACGCTTTAAGAGAGATCAGATATACGTAAGTAGAACTTGTCGCTTTCGTTCATTTATTCCGCCTTTAAGCCACCGCATTTTTGTGTCTGTTGTTTCTAAAAGCTTCCCTAAATTAGGCTTCTTTGCTAAACTCCTTTCAGTCTTTTCATCTATTTAATGGCTTTAATGGCTGCTGCACACTAGGAGATGTGTTTCCAAACAAACCTGCGTTTTGTAAATACCCTTAGTAGCTATTTGTGAGAATATTTATTCAAAATGGTGTTTAAAGAGCTCAACGACTAATCTGCAGTTTTACCGAGTCCGCAAAATGTGGCTCAATTTGAACAAAGAATATTAATGCCAAAAGGAAACGTGATAAGCTTAATTCTTCATAAAATAAAAAAAAATTTAAAAAAAAATAATAAAATGAAATAATTCACGAATTTCATTTCTATTCGTTAAATTGTGAATGAAAAAGTCCTTAAAAATCACTTCACTTTTTTTTCTAAATATAAATCTTTCAGTTCTATAAGCTGATGGAGCAGACATATTACGAACCACGAATGATAAAAAAATCATCATTTTATTAATATTACCGTAATTTCCGTTTTTATTTATTTATCGACATGAAGTACAGTATTTTCCGACGATATTTCTCCTTTTCCAACTTCAATTTCAATCTCACAAAATGCGATCAAACCCAAACTTAAATTCAATGACAGTAGACATTTTCCCTCTTCCTGACCAGCCCAAAGAAAACAAAATCGAACCAACGCCTTCGAGGACACCAACGTGCACAGGCGTGACAACGGCTCTCGTGAAGCCAAGCAATAAATCTCATCAATCAGTTACCATGACCTCCGATCATCTTAAGTCTACACTTAAGACGACGTGATCCTCATTTAACCTCGCTTCCTTTAATCCTGTGTCCTGATGAAACTGTATGAGAAGCCAATTGCAATCTGTGCTAACAGACACCGATTTTTAGTGATTTCTCGCATCGCTATCTTAATGTGATTAGCTAAGGTCTCTACAGAATCAAAAAACAACTCTGACATTAATTCAATCAGTTGCTACGTGCTTCCATTAGCCGCTAACCATTCTCTTAATAAAGAAAAACATCATCACATTTCCACTTCAATGGGACGAGGTGGCATCATCTAACGTCTTAAAATATTTTTTTAGTCATTGCCAAAATAAAAATTCTTAATATTTACTTTTTGGCATACCACAATATTGCAAAAGAAAAAAATATTTTCAAAGGGGTTTTAGTGATATTTGGAGAAAGGCCAAACATTGTGTAGACTTGGCCTCACGATCATGTTCCGTTTGCTAAAGGGTCCCTTAAAGCCAATACGAACTCGGCTGTACAACAGGCCAAGTGAACCATGCGTCGTTGCAATGCTCGTCAATATATTAACATAACATGTTCCATGGTACCATACATTCATTCTGAAAGGAAGGAGAAGGGGTTCTAGTGCTCCTTTACATTCGTTCACGCGTGGTGCACGAACACTTTCCCGCTATAAAATGCGCTTATGGGCTAATATCGGAAAACACTCTTAACTTTTCAACATTTTCTTATACAGGTATTGCTCACTTTTAATACGAGGTCTTATCCCTGAGTAAGTACGCACAAGGGTTAACGGGTCATGAAGTAGGGAAATTGTGTTCATTCATTTATTGGATCAAAATGGCAGAAGATTCGAGTTCGACAAATTAAAAAGAAAAATGTTTGTTGTTGTGTGTGTGTGTCTAGTTGGTTTTGAATTCTCATATCTCTGTTACAAATTCGAGTAAAAAAGTAAACTACAAATATCAACAGCAGACTTATCTCATTCTGACATGTTGCAAATATTGGACTAAACGATTTCTTTAATAGAAATTTCTCTTAGGAGTCATGCTGCTAGACATACAGTAAAGTTGATGTTTGTATGCATGGTAAAATGCTTTTGAATTGAAAGACTAATAAAAATCTGTTAAACAAAAATTTCCTTTAAAAAGCAAAAACGTTATTTGCAGTAAGTGTTATTTTTGACGGAACGAAATCCAATTTTTGTGTCTTGTCAAAAATGAGATTCCTCGTAATGTTAATACTAGAATGTGTGAATTCTGTTCTTTTGTTCAGAAAGTATTCCAATAAATAAAAGTTTGACCACCACTTCACTCCAAAGTTGCGGTTTCAAATTAAGCCACTATACGACCCTTTTGACAGAGGTCGGTGTGGCTCATTAATCGATCACTGAGAAAGTAATAAAATATTGATTTCTCGACGGAAATTGGTTGGGAAGTTTGAAGCTACCGCGGGGGAATTAAACACTTGAGGTCTTTGAGAAATTATAGTCTGATTTTTCAACACAGCTGATTTTTTTCGGAGTCACTTGAGTAGAGGAAATGGAAAACGGTTTGTAACGATGTAATGGATTTTTTTCGCCTAGTGAACATTCTCCCTTTCTCACTTGAGAGTCATTATGCTACTTATTTAAACTAAATTTCGATTCTCATTGACAGATAAAGTGGATATTTACCTTTTTATTTAACTTTGTTACTTATAACAAAATAAATGTATATCTACTTCTCCGCAACACATCGATCAAAAACTGGAAGCAATGGCAAGATAGATTGGTATTCTTATTTACTGGCTTGCACCTTTGCAATACAAGTGCAAGTGCTGAGTTTGTCTAAAGATACATATGTGGGTTTACAGTCATTGAGCAGCTAAAAAATTTCATTTGTATACAAATAAAACTCACGTTAGTTAATCACATGATTTTATCACATCGCGGCGAATCATATCGCAAGATGGCTGGATGTGGCTGCTATGTCACACAATATTTCACGAAATATCGCGTGAGATTGCGTGAGAACTGAGATTCGCACGTATTGATTTCAAGCGAACCGATTTCTCATTGCAAATACCAACTGTATTTTAATTGAAATAAAATCTGTGACAACGAGGTACGTAACAAACTCGGAACCCATGTTTACACATATTCAGTCATACAAATAATTACACACATTAATGCATCTTAATTCTTTCAAGCAACGCATAATTTAATGTTTCTGCATGAGCTGTAAAATACACCTAAAAAACGTAAAAATAAGAAATGTGTAAAATAAAATCTTATTTAGTTCCGCGTTTTCAACTTTATTCATAATTAAGAATCCATTCATTTCTTTAATCCCACCCACCAGAAGAAAAAAATAAACATTTCAAAATAAATGTAAATTTTTTAAACGACTTTATAATTTTTTTATATTTCCTTTCGGCTTGCGTTTTATCGCTTTTTTCCTCTTCTAGTCTTCTTCCATCTTTTTAAAAACAAGAAAACGTGTTTACACTTTACACATCGAAAGATTTTATATGTTTGAATAAAACAAGATTAAAAGGCAAGCTACATATCTTTCTATTATTATTTCATAATCTAATTGTATTCATAATTCATTTACAAACGGCTCCACCAAAAGAAAAAAAAGTTGAATAGTGAAATGTAAAAAAAATAAGAAATAAAAAGCAAAATCCCGGCATAGTACAAACGGCGCGTGGTTAAATCTTTATAGCAGTCGTAAATATGTCACTTAAAAAAATATAAAAATTCAACAAATATAAGTTTACAAAAGAATTTTTTCTACAAAGAAAAATTAAATCTCTTCATAATACAAATATTGCATAAGAATTCGATACTCTTACCATGCTATGACGTATTACTTAAATAATAAAATCCGGTTTAAAAAAAATAACTAAATAAAACTTTATCAAGTTATTTAATTAGACACGTGATTAAAAAATTTATTCATCACACAATTCAAAACTCTTGTTTCAGAAATCTTGAAATGATGTTTTTCTAGTGAATTAATTTTTTAAAACTTCTCAGATTTGAGCTCAAGGGCTCAATTTATAACTCCCAAAGGTCAGTTCTAATATTTTAATGCGATGAGTACTAGTGCTGCCATATAATTTAATGAAACCCGCCATCAAGATTATAGTAGATGCAGCGTGCCTGGGTTATTGTGTGAACGTAATCTGATATAGTGCTGCTCTTGAGAAAACTCAGTGTTGTTTAAAATTTGATCTGTTAATGTCCAACTTTTACACAATTGACTAAAATATTGCAGCCCATTCGAATGATGGACCACCAACCCAAGTGCATTCCCTTCTTCAGCTGAATTTTCTTTCTCATCACAACATATATATATTTTTTCTTCTATTATTTTCGACATCCTTATTTTTATTTCACGAGTTGCTCCCGCCTTTCCTCTTGTTATTTGAACCAACGACTGAATTCTACGCTAGGTTGTAGATTAATAATTAAAAAATTTGTACATAAAGATAAGAATGGAAATATATTTACATTTTCCATTTACAAAGAAATTATTTGTGAAATTGCAATAAGATTCATGAAAATAAAATTTTTAAAAATTTGAAATTAGATACAATAATTATAAAGAATGACTTAAGCCCAAAGATGCTGACGTGCAATTACTAAGATTTGATAAGGATTTCAATCGCGGGCACTAGTTTCCAATTCAAATTCCTTTTCTTATTTCCCCGCTGTGTCTCGTAAATCTGCAAAAAAAATATCCGTCAAATGCAGCGAGAGAGAGAGAGAGAGGAGGGAGAATAGAGTTTACCGGACGAAATGCAACGAGAGAGAGAGAGAGAGATAGAGAATAGGGTTTACCGGCAAAATGCAACGAGAAAAACAACGACAAATGCGGGGAAGCGAATTGGCGAATGACCGTGCTTGAATGAGTGCATGGAGATCCGTCAAAATACCGCGGGGAAAGAAGAGAAAAATGCTGCAAATCGAATTAGCAAGCTTCCGTCTTTGAATAATCCGCCAAATAATTTCAAATTTTAAAAAATTCCGAAATGTGCGAATTCACAAGTAGTTTAATCTTGCATAATTCCAATATTACACGTATATTTCCAAATTGCTTCTATGGCAAAATTGATGATCTACAATTCTCAAAATTCAAACTTAATAACTTTGCTAAAACACGTTTCAAAAACCTTACGGCACAGTATGAAATCAGACATAACCATTTAACATACAGATGGTTATGCCTCGGGTATTGCTATGAAGATCTAACAGGAAAGTCAAGATAGCCACCTCATTTCCCATCCTTCTTTTCTACATCCTTGATGTCATCAGAATGACGATAGGTGCGTTCAATCCTGAAATGAAAAGTCACTTATTTGCCTGAAATGACTTTTAAAAGGCAAATATGACGTAATTTACGTCATATTTGGCTTATAGAAGTGACTTAAGTGACTTTAGAGAAAAGGCAAACACAACTCACTTCTTTGCCTTATAGAAGTCACTTCTTTTTTACTGCACATGCGCAGTGTTCACAAAATATAGCTTTAGTGGCATCCATCTTGGCAACGATTAGATCGTGATGTTTCTGGACTCTGAACTGAAGTTTTAGCGAATAAATCCTGCTAATTTTGTAGGTGGGGACTTCATTCAACAACATTCTAATGATCCTTTGAGCAATCAGCATGAAAATAGGTAAGAGTTGCGAAAAATGACGACAAATCGGGTACGGACATCACCGAACATCGTGGCCGCGGAACGTGCACCTACGTCGGCCACGATGTACCCGATATCCGTACCCGATTTGTCGTCATTTTTCACAAATTTTATCTATTTTCTAGCAGATTATCTTAAAATATATTAGCCAAGATGGGATAGACAATTTTATCAATGAAATATAATTTTTATTCCACAGTTGAAACAATAAAATTACAAATGAAAATGAAAATGCATGAACAATTTAAGTGTCTTCATTGAGAAGTCACTTTTCCTTTTCAGGATTGAACGCACCTATTGAGTGACCCAGAACTTAAAAAAAAATTGGAGAATTTTTTGGATTTGAATTTCCAAGAATTTATTGAGATGCCAAATTTTATTGAGACAAATCAGATAATATATTTACATTACGTTAAAGACTCGGATCAGTCGATTAAAATAACACAAATTCTCCACCAAAAACTGTGTATTCATGTAAAAATCCTGTTCTAAATAGACTGCTCAAGATTAATTTAATTGACTAAAATAACTGCTAAAATCTGCTATGCTATTGCCACGAGTAATATATATTACATCTGGTAAACCAGACACATTAATAAATGTGTGTGTATAAATTCAATGCTTAATAACCTCCCAGTGGAAGGTACAATATACAAATAAATGTATCTAAATAAGAATTAAATCTGTTACTAAACAAGATAATAAATTGGCTTATAAATAATAAAACTGTTTAGAAGTTACAAACGAACTAATCATATTCTCAGATAGAAAACATAGAATAACTTTGGACTTCACTATTGACACTTATCTGGCGAAATATTTGCTTAGCACTGGATTCACATAGTCTCCCATGTGAATCTTCCCTTTATACCTGCTTTGACCTCCTCAAAACGGCACTTTAATAAGCAAACCATCCAACCATTCATGTCCATTTAAGTCGGATGTTGTCCCTTTCGGCCACTTTTCATCGTTTGATTGTCACCCGTGCAGCGCATACAAGAAATATCGATTTTAAAATTTCTCCACATCATCATCTCGATGTGGTCGTACGGATGATGAACTTAACTGCGAACAGCACCCGCAGATTATTATCGCCATCTTCCTCTTCCATTTGCTGTCTGCGGATGGCGTAATCACGTTCTGCTGATGTAAACTTGGCAGAGTAGTAAAACAGACTTCAAACCAATTGCTTTCTCTATCTTCTCCCAGCCTACGTAATTATAAAATCTAATTCTTTGTTTTCCGTCCTTTTCTCGACACAATTAAATAATAAATTTACAAAATTAAAATTCTTTAAACAAATCACTTATCAGATTTTTTTAAAAAAAAAAATTAATTTTCAACATTTTCCTTGGATATCACAAAACTTCTCCCATCATGCACTTTCATATACAATAAACTGCGTTTCTGCACTGAATATAAATGAAGCCAGACACTGATATTGTTCGGAAGCCAAAGTAATCCAAAATATTGCCTTCAACAAAAAAACCGTTGTCATAGTGATCTCATCTTTCGACATTTCACCAGGCCAAATTCCATTCAATCGAACGCCATGTCATTTCGTATCCCAAAACAAACAGTAAATCGGCCTTTGACATCTCAAAAAAGGAGAGAAAGAAATCTTAGCATTCTGTCCATTGCCCCGAGACCTATAAAAACCCCGTTCACGAAATCTTGAGCTAAAATTTTATACTTCCACATTGGATAATTTCTGCTACGTAACTGATCTGTATAATTCTCCAGTTGTCATGGAAACAAAGTCTCATATTAGTCCTTAAATGTCCATGACAGAAAGAAAAAAATACCGATTATTAATTATTTTAAAAAACTTTAGCTGAATAATCCGTATATATACGAGGTATATATGTATACATTCAAGCTGAAAATTTGTTCGCTATAGCTCCTAACTATAGTGACCTGACCTGTTACTACGAATAAAACTATTACGCCAACGTACACTACAAACAGCATAATATTATCCATAGACTATGATGAAACTAACAAACCACCTCCATAACTTTGAGGTTAACCTAAATGAAGGCATTTTAATTCAATGTTGCAAACAAATTTCATCCTTATCACTCTCTTCTTTACAGCTTTTAGGCATCAGCTAAAAAAGACGTTAAATGTTTTTAAATGATATTTTTTACAAAAAAATGAAAGTATAAAAAAGAAAAACTTCACTTTACGTCAATTTTTATTTCTTTTGCATAATTTGAGTTGCACTATAACGTCTGCCTGTTGACGATTTAAATTATGTAAAAGGTGACCATAAGTTATTCATGAGTTCACGCATGAATCTTTTAGTTGTACATGTGAGAAATAATTACACTAAGCACATCGTTTATAACTTCTTCTTTAGAAATTAGCATGAGGGGGAATTACTATACTTGCTGTTGCATGGTATAATAATTAGACTAAGGGTGCGTTGTGACAAGAGTAATAAAAATGCCGTCTTTAAATACTTTGTGTCGAAATATATTACTGCTTAGAGATAAAAATATTTCTTTGACTAACAGTTTGTATCGTGTTTTGTAAAACAGCAGTTATGGCATCGACTATACTTGTAAATTAAAAAACAAAAAAATCAATTCAACTTTTTTTTATCTGTGTGTTAGTGTTAAGTGCACTTACAATATCGTGTATTAATCTGTACTGTGCATCAGGCAATGCCCAAATGAGTGTGTGGTATCTTGAATTCTTAACTTCGAAGAAAACCGCATGTTTTGAATGCCAATGAGCTTATGCGCTAAGATACCTACTAATAGTTTATTAAAAATTCTAAAAAGCAAACTGAAATATGTATGCTAAAAATACCAAATTATAAAGTTCATATTTGTGGAATTCGCTGAACCGTGTTTGACGGACAAATTAAGCTACTTACATTAAATCGTTAGATCCAGCTTGACAAATATATTATTCAAACACTTCCAGTACGAGTTTAAAATGTCATGGCAATGTCAGCTTCCTGATGTTTGAAAATAAGGAGTTTTCCGGTTATCAGTTTAGCCCAACTTAGGCTACTAGATTTAAAGTAGCCCAACATTACCTAGCTTGGACAGTGAGTACTCTAATCTGTGCTGCATGCAGGGCCGGGAAATATTTGTAAAACTGAGCATATTTTTTATTTATTTCTGTTACATTAATCACTAAAGCATTTTTACCTCATTTATGATGCAAATTTCCATATTTTACTACGACCGTTTTATTGATTCGAAATATTTCTGGTCGTTATCAAATGAAAAACATAATTGCTGAAAAATAAAATATTTATTTATCCAGCATACAATTTTTTTCATGCTCAATATTGCTTTAAGGAAACAAAATAAAAAACTTAAATAAAATAAAATTGAAATTTAAACCGCTATTTAATTAAATTCGATTTGCATTTCATTATTTTCCCCAAAATATGCCATAAGGTTCAGGCACGGCTCAGATACCGTTTAATGAAATCAACTATTGAAAATCGTTTAATCTCCCGAGCTATGCAATTTTATATTTCATAACAACAACAATAATTTGACCCCCAAAATCATCTTAGGTAAAACGTAAAATCAGCGCTCCCTATAGATCCTTCTAGATCTATTCAAATTGCATGTATAAAATAAAACGTTACTTGCAGGTAGGTGTCAATTCATTAATACTTTAACATTCTTAATTAGAAAATTTCAAATTTAAAAGTGAAAATTCGCTAACACCAGCATTGAAAACTGAAAAACCACAATGACAGCGACAGCTTTAAAGTCGACGTTGCATTCATTCACTATTTTGCTGAGTGTGCATTAACTTTCTCTTACTCTCTTCAAGGTGAATGCACATTATGGTGAGCTTCGTTTCAAAGAGGGTTTTGACTGCTGATCCTACTGACTAGCTGCGAACGATCTTGAAAGAAAATTAGCCGAATCAGTCTGATAACACTTGCACTTCGACGCTTTGCAGGAAATGGTGCCAATAAGAATGACTGTGATGTTTTTACATTTTTCTTATATTATCTTATCGCTTTCAGCATCAACAGTTCAACTTATACAGCGAATTTAGAGTGCAAACGTACAATTTCTTTATGTCAATTTCTCTTTATCAACTGTTCATTACCACTGTGGTCAATAATCTCATGTATTAAATTTAATTAAATTGCAGACATATATCGGGAACGTTGTAATATCAGTAAATCCATATAAGAAACTCGCACTTTACTCAGGAGATGTAATTCAGGCCTATCAAAGCCGCAGCATGTTCGACCTGCCTCCACACATGTAAGTTTCCCCTTTTCGTATTATTTAATTCATTTGTTAATTTTTTCCTTACAAAATCAAAACAACAACAAAAAAACAGCTACGCAATCGCTGACGTCGCATATAGGTCCATGAGAGACAAAAACTTGGATCAATGTATGATTATCTCTGGAGAAAGTGGTTCAGGAAAAACTGGTAAATAAACCATCGTATTATCTCTTTCTACCACTAACAACCCAGATTAAAGCTCGTGTTTACAAGCAGCTAAAGTGCATTCCCAACTCTAAATTTAAAATTAATACTACCACCACCTTATTACGAGGTGTACCGCTTTATTAATGACTGTCGTAACATGACAATTAAACGGTTATTAATTTCATAAACATGTTCCAGACTAAAACCGAAATCTTGCATCTGTTGCCAATCTTCAGCTCAGCCACCAACACTTGTTTACATAATCTTTTACGGCTGTGGGCTGATACTAAAACACAACATGTTAGTGTTTCATTAGCCAATAACTCTATAAACTTTACCACGAATAAGCAAAAAAAATTTAAAAAAAAAACACATTTGCTTCCACTTTTTATGTTTACATTTCAAGAACTTTCCAATTCTTATGCTAGGTTCCCACTTGGCAGAAACTCAGACAGAAAATTTTCTGCAGTGCAGAAAAGTATGTTTTTCTGTCGTTAATTTCAACATGTGGACTGAAAAGTGGGAAAAAAAAATGCAGAAAAGTAGAATTTAAAAATGGATGCCAGCTAAGGAAGGCAATTTGTAAACACTGCTGCTTTCTACCCTCAAAATTTTCTGCAGCAGAAAATTTTCTGTCAGAATTTCTGTCAAGTGGGAATCAAGCATTAAGTAGCAAGAAAATAGGACAAAATAAATTTATTTTTAGCAAATTGACTTAATATTTGACTTAATATTTTACTGAGGTGGGAAAGCACGTGTTCATTTAATTTAGTCTTGCACAATGCCATCTGAATGATGCTAAGGGATCGGCCTCCAAATCCTCTCTAGCCTCATTTTGGTTAAGAAATGTCATATTGCGAGAGTCTGTACCATAAAAGAGCAAACGACGAACTTTGTGATGATGATGATGACTTTTTCTCACTAATAATCTCATTTAGAACCTGGGTCGCAAACAACTGATTTTGCAAAGCACTTCATCTTCGTTTAACAAAAATCGGTTGCACCTTGTTAGTTCATTGTAAATAGGTCGACCTGAGAGTTGATTACGAAATCGCTTGCTGCTTCTGAAGCCTGTGTCACAGCAGGTTACGGAAGGTAGATTAAAGCGATAGAAAAATGAGCAGTTGAGCTTTTTCTTTAAAGTTCCTACCTTGCGGTTTAATTAAAAGCTTAAAAGTGGTCAACCTTCATCGTAAGGTGTTATGTTATTATCTGAGACAGAACAATGCAGCTATCAATTTGTATTTATCATATTTGTCGTTTCCATTTTATATTATGCTAATATTCATAAAAACCCTGAAAATTGCACCTAATTCGAGATTTAGAATTGCATTTGGAAACTACTAGAAGGCAATAACGTGCCATCAGTGCTTTCATAAGCCATCAGGCACTTGGCTACCTTTTTTTCTTTTTTTTAAAAAAAAAGAAAAAGAAAAAGCCATATCAATTTGCTCACAAAAAAAAATTTTGCCAGTCAGGAAATTTCTCTTGAAGCGAAAGTGCTGTTAATGTGCTAAAAAAATGTTCACAATGTTAAAAATGTTAAAAATATATTTTTCTTTTAACAAAAAAAAAAAAAAAAGAAAATCCGGAAAATCAAAACCTATAGTTTTCCTGTGAGACTCACTCTCCGAGTTATTGCACCTTGTAGGCGAATGTCTTTATGAATACTAGGTTAACCTAGATAAAAAAAAGCGACCGCAAATACAAAGATTTGTGACCCAATATTTTTTTTTATCTAAACAAGCATGAAATATGGCATTTGACGTTGTTTTGTCATCTTTTCAGAGGCGAGCAAGCTGGTGATGCATTATGTGGCAGCTGTGTCAGGGAAAGGGAGAGAAGTGGATTGCATCAAGGAACAACTGCTGCAATCCAATCCACTTTTGGAAGGTAACAACTCATGGCTGCACTCACACACTCGTTTAAGTTCCCATGAGGCAAGACGAGGCATCTCCCGTTTCGCTCGCTAGCTTGGATTTCATTTGCTCGTTTGAAAAACACATGATTTCCAATTGACAGATTTTCCATGTTAAACGCAAAGACGAGCCGGAGATACCCTCCGACATGCTGCCACCCGATCAGAGCCGTTCACGGTTTCATCCATACCCAATTTCCCTCATATCTTCGTGTCAAACAATTTAATTTATTCTATCTGACAACTGGGAACATTTGCCCGTTCCAGATCCCTCGAATCAGCACTTTAATAGCGAAGAAATTGCTCAAATCCTTTTCCACGTCAAAATGGACCTTTTCGTATACCAATTCTAAAATAAAACAATAAACATTTTCAAATGCGATTTGCTTGTAAAATTTCCCCCTTTTAGTTTATTGTGCGAGAACAGAACAATAAATTAACTTCCAATTTTATATTATGCTGGTGCCTCCCTTTTTTGTATTCTTTCAAATCTCCTTGAGAGACGTTTCATGAATATCGTATTAATGGCCCAAAGCCTTCCAAAAACACTCCCCGAGGAACTGTTTCAAACATAGTAAAGACCTGGTGGTCAGATTTACTAAACCCCATCTACGATTTCATGGCCAATTTTGTCGATCCAATAAAATAAATCACCTTTAATGCAGACTACAACTTGCATTTTGATAACCACTTAACAGCCATCAAGCACATTACTTTCACGAGGCTCGTTTATTAAATTTTATTCATCTAAAACAATGCGGCACACTTCATTTTCCAAACTTTCCCTTTCACATTTAATTGGGTCTGTTTGATTAAACACTCCCAGCAACTTTTTCACTTTACTTCTTGGAAAGAATGCAAAAATGCAAATACCTCCATTTCCCAATGCCAAACATCGGTGGCACGCAAAAGTAAACGTTTCTACTTGCTATGTCGGTGATGCTGATAATATACTTTTTTTTTCCAAAAAAAAATGAAAATTTTGTCGAGAATTTCAGAAATGCAGAATTCAATCTTCGCAGAAAAAGTTTCATTTACCCAAAATCCCACGAAATATCCCTCGTATGTTTACAAAACTTTTCTAATTGAAGGTGAAAAGTTGAACCATATATTTGCATGTAATTTTACTCCAAAAAATTTAGTTAACAAGCAAATATCAATTATTAATGAATATACTAATTTTTTTTTAGCATTTGGTAATGCCAAAACGCATTGCAATGATAATTCTTCGAGATTTGTAAGTAGAAATGAAGAAAAGATGTTGTTGACACGTTTGTTGCATCACAAGCTTTTCTATTTAACAGGGTAAATACATGGACATTGAATTCGACTTCAAAGGCGACCCAATAGGAGGGATCATCACCAATTGTAAGTTTCATTTTTAACCCTTGAATCTTTGTACACTACAGAAATCTGATTAACGCACATCGAGCGCACACAAACTTTAAGGCAATTAGAAACCTTTAATTTGCTGGATCCGCTTACACCAAAATCTTCCAAGTTTACCAAGTGACAAATTGCGCAGACATTAAAACTACTAATACTTTATATCTAACGTCAACACTTCCAATCTAATTAAATCTCTTTCCTCTTGTTTTCAGATCTCCTGGAGAAAGTGAGTGTATTTCCTCGTCCCAATTTGGAAACTGATCAATTTCATATTGAACTCAAGTCCTATTTCTGTTAAAAAAAAAAATTATCATTTTCAATGGCAATTACTAAGTCTACGGATCAAAACGAATGGTTTTCTTTTCTTTTCTTTTTCAATGCTATTCGACCACACAATAAGTGCATTTATCATAAATGAATCACAATGACATAAAAGCTGACTACATAATGCCTCATTTTTCTGCTGTGTTATTGCAGTCTCGTGTTACAAATCATACCCCAGGAGAGCGGAATTTTCATATATTTTATCAAATGTTAACGGGAGCTGATATTCAGCTTCTCAGTAAGTAATTTTTTTATTAATTTATTTATATCTAAATAAAAAATAAATAAAAACTGTCATCACTAATTTGAACCATAATATTTTAACGAGCATGACACTTTAAATAAAAAAATCCAAAACATGTGATGACACATTTCATTATTATGCTTGTTGAGCCAATTTGCACGCTGTACAAATCAAATCAACTTTTCAACAACATTTGAAATTTTTACATTATTATTTAACTTAAACTTATGCCGTCAGATAAGTGTGTGCTAAGATTCATTCGGTAAGCTAATGCTTTAACCCAATTTCATCTTCTCTGGCAGAATCATTAAAGCTGCAGCGTAATATTGATAATTATGCCATTTTGAGAAATCGCACGTGCACATCCCCACAAGACATTAACGAAGACAAAGTGAATTTTGCCATTACTAAGGTAAAGTTGGAGTGTAACCCAAGTGAAATATTATGCTAGAGGTGGAATCAGATTGCTTCTGTCTCGTCACCAGAGAGCCATGGAAGTTGTGGGGCTCTCATCTGAAGAAATCCACTCTGTCTTCCAAATGGTTTCAGGTGTCTTGAAATTAGGCAACATCGAGTTCATTCCTCACGCCAATATGGATGGCACGGAGGGTTGCATAGTGACTAATGAATACGGTAATTTGTTTTAATTATTAGTTATCACCTTAATCAAACGGTGCATTATCGCGTCATTAACCTGATCTGATAATTTTACAGAGATATATGACATTTGCGAGGTATTTGGATGTGATGTTAATAATTTACAAAGTGCCCTAACACAACGTGTCATTGAAGCTAGACACGAAATGATTATCACTGATCTCACGTCAGTGGAGGTAGGTAAGGTGGTGATGAGTTTTACATCATCAAATTCACTAATTATCATTCCAAAAATTACTCCTTTTTACAAAAAAAAAATTAAAGGCAACGTATGGCAGAGATTCCTTATGCAAAGCCTTATACAGTAGATTATTCACTTGGATTGTAAACAGAATAAACGATGGCATCAAGGTACAGTCACTTTTTTGTTTAAATTATACATATATTAAAAAAAATTAAATTTTATATTGAGTGATTTTCGAAAAAAGGAAAATATTATAGCTTTCCGTTCTCAGGTGAAAAAATACGGTAAAAGAAAAGCTCTGGGAGTGCTCGATATTTATGGGTTTGAAGTGTTTGAAGTGAGTTTTCTCAGCTTATAAAAGAATTAAGTAGGTTCATTAATCAAATTATTACGCATAATTTTAGCACAATAGTTTTGAGCAGTTAATCATTAATTACTGTAATGAAAAGCTGCAACAAATCTTTATTGAATTAACACTAAAAGAAGAGCAAGAGGAGTATATTCGCGAGGTAAACAAGTGCAATATCAATAAAACAAAACTTTTATGACTGTCTTAATTTTCAGGGGATTCAATGGTCTCATGTAGATTACTTCAATAATGCTGTCATTTGCGACTTAATAGAAAAGGTAAACATCTTCATCACTCCTCGAAAGACATTTTTAAGTGCATTTTTAAAATATATCCAAAGTTATGAATTTTAATTAAAATATTAAAATTTATTTCTCATTTGTCAATGAAAAATAAAATCTCAAATAAGATTGATTGAATTTTTCCATTTTTTAAATCTATTCATCCCATTCAAATGCTGGTGCAGCATCTGTATCAGCATTTTTATGAGATTCTTTAATGCTTTAGAATAACCATGGCATCCTAGCAACTTTGGACGAAGAATGTCTGCGGCCTGGTCATGTCTCTGATGAGACGTTTCTCCACAAATTGGATCAGATGTGTATAGGACACCCTCATTACGAGAGTCGAAGCTGTCGAAACCCGAACACATCTGCCGATGCTCCCGTCCTCTCTTCTGATTGCTTTAGGATAAGGCACTATGCCGGAACTGTAACTATAACATATAACAAAACTCTTAACTTCGTCCATCTGTAACCCCAAACTTTTCTCTAGGTAACATATAGTGTGCAGGGATTTATAGATAAAAATAGCGATTTGCTCTACCGTGATTTATCACATGCAATGTTTAAGTGTGATCATACACTCCTTAAAGTATTATTTCCAGAGGGTAATACTATGTCATGCCGTGAATCACAATAAAAAATTCATCAACTTCATCAACTTCATTTTTTCTCTAGGTAATCCAAAAAGAACCACTTTGAAACGTCCAACAACCACAGGGACCCAATTCAAAATCTCCATTGGTGCTCTGATGAAAAACTTGCAAAGCAAGTGCCCCAATTATATTAGATGCGTCAAGGTAAAGGCAAAATATTCCACATTAATAATTTTAATGGCATGTGAGAAATATTTACAAATCAATTATTTAACTTTCTATGCGGATTGAAAATATCATTAAAATTCATTTATGTTTGTTGGCTGCTGAGTGCAAAGTTCCGTGACCGCCAATAATTTATTTGTTTGAAAAATAAAATAAAAATAAAGAACTTGAACCGCAGGTCTCTTGTCTGCATGGTGAAAGAGAGTCTCTTTCACCATGCTTGTCTGCCACCGAGTGGTTGATGAGGATTATTTGTCTGTGCAGGCAGAGACCTGCGGTTTGAATACACATCCGGTCTTTTCCTCTTTTAGAATGATTGTACATGTTATTTTGTGTAATGAAATAACTTCTGTTGATTTATTGAATTCAGCTAGAACGATCTTTTTCACTTAAAACCTACAAGATAACATAAAAACAAATTATTGAAAAACAATAAATGTGTTCAATTTGAGTTAAAAAAATGTTCTGTACTGTATGTTGATTAATTTCTCAGTGGTTTCTTGCACAAAACAATGTGAAATTTATTTTTTCAAGAAAAGAAACAAGTTTGGTTTTTTCGTTTTTGAGCATGCGTGGCTGAATCACAAGTAATTTTAATTTAGGTGTGATCAGTCAAGGCAATCTCACTTTCTGTGATAGAAATAAAAAAAAAAATTAATTTTTCATTTTCAAATTGAATTGATCTTAAAGGTCAAGTGCAAACACAAATTTAATTTTTATATGTGAGAGATTCTTAATAATAACATGCATTTCATTGTTAAAAATATTTTATTTGCGCATATTTATTGTTTTATAACAAAAACAATGTTTAGTTGGCTCGCCTTGTTTGTCATACAATGCATCATGGTCGAGCAAGCATTGATCGACGTCACCAGTTCTAATTAAATAACTGTCTGTGCATGCGCATAGACATGCGCATGCTCAGAGAGTTGAAATTTGAACAAACCTGAGAACTTGTTCTGGATCATTTAAATTTTAGGATTGGGAACGTCATTCGACCATGATAATTTGCATTGTGGAAACAGAATATTGGAATTGTTATAAAATAATAAATTTGCGTCATAAAATTTTTTTAACAATGAAATGCATGTTATTATTAAGAATCTCTCACATATAAAAATTAAATTAGTGATTGCACTTGACCTTTACAGTAAGACATCACCTTACAAAACAGAATGAAAGCACAACCCCTAAAATTCTAATTTCAATTTTTCAAATTTTAATATAAACGTTATCTGCGGCCACTTAAATCACGTGCCGTCATGTCGCGCCGTAGATTTTCCTAGCTGTTTAATCAAACAAAAAAATACAATATTTGATAATAAAAAAAAAAAAGTAAAATGAATACATAAAACCGGTATTGATCATCTTTTCTTTTTACCGAACAGCCCAATGAGCTCAAACAACCCCGAATTTTCGAGATGGCCTTAGTACAACACCAAGTCCGGTACTTGGGGTAAGAATAAACGAAAAAATAATAGTCACTTGAAAAAATTACCATAAAATATTTAATAAAAAGTGCTTTTTTTATGGTTTTAGTTTGGTAGAAAATGTGAGGGTTCGTCGGGCTGGATATGCCTATCGTCAGTCATACGATCAGTTCCTGGCCCGGTATAAAGTGCTTTCGCTGCACACCTGGCCAAGTTGGAGGGGCCTTGCAGCTGAAGGCGTCACTTACTTACTCAGAGATCTTCCCATCCCACCCTCAGAGTTTGCATTTGGTAGAAGCAAATTGTTCATCAAAAATCCACGCACAGTACGCCATTTGTTGCATTTGCATTTATTGCAATTAGGAAATTGATTGTTCTCTCCCCATAGCTAATGGAAATGGAAGATTATAGGCGACTACGACTGGATGAGCTGGCAACACTTATCCAAAAAACATACCGAGGGTGGAAACAGAGAAAGAAGTTTCTTACTGCTAAAAACAGTCAAACCCTCATTGCGGCGCAATGGAGAAGATGGAAAGTGAGTCAATATTATGTAAATTATCCGCCAGTGTCATAAACTCGCACTCTCTTGTACTTATTTATTTATTTATTC